>NDGN011489591.1:0-13472 GCA_002564285.1 Tympanoctomys barrerae | reverse complement strand
ATGCAATATAACAACCATTGTTGAATTCCTATCATTTTGTTTAGTAAAATTCTGTATTGTTTCTAATGTTTTTTGTACTATTTTATTCGCTTTAAAAAAGCTATAATAATAGTCATATTTGTACACAAAAAGTTAAAAATGTAATAAAGTAACGTGAGTACCAAGTCCCCGTGTGCGCATAGTCGCTATCCACGGTGAGCCTGGGCCTGCAGATTCTCACAGGCACTAGCCCTCCAAGTGGAGACCTGGCCCTGGCCCTTCGGCTGTGGTGCAGCTTTAGGGACAGAGTGACACAGCCCCTCTTTAGGACAGGTCACTAAACCAGAAAGGCCACGCGTCCTCCTCTTTCTATCCTACACAGCTGCTGCCTTGCCTTTCTGTTTTGCTTTTCATTCTGAACACCTGCACGAGTTTACAGCCGCGGCATCGAGGGCTCAGGCAGCCTTTCTCTTTCTCTGTGTGCATCAATCACTGTACCTTTGGAGTGAAAGGGTTTGTGGGGCAGGTTGATGGGCACAGGTTTGTGGGAGCATGCCAGGTGCCACATGGCATGGGGCTTTCAGCCAGCCCAGAGGAGGTTACAGAAGACAAGTGCAGAGCCCCAGAGGTCACTGCCTGTGATCTCAGCACTCGAGGCTAAAGCAGGAGGATCCCTGTGAGTTCAGGGCTGGCCTGGCATACGTAGCAATACGGCCCAAGCAAGCAAACAATGAGGAGAGCTGGCCCAGCCAGCTGGCCCGACGGCCCCACAGCTGCGTTTCGGTGCAAGCTGAGCAAAGCTGGGCGGGGCTCAGCTCCCAGTGCCCAGGCTGAGGGGACCCGACTTCTCCCACCTGGCTGTTAGGGGAGCCTCCGGCTGCAGCACTCGCCTGGTCTTGTCTTTTTCACAGTGTGACGTCACCAGCGAAGGTGCTGCTCCCTGGCCAAATCCAGAGGCGTCACAGCAGCCACCCTCTCTAAGTCACCAGACCCCGTGTTTCCTCATCCTGAACTAGGACTGAGAAGACAGGTCCATGCGGGCCTTGGTGTGTACACCAGCCTGGGAGGAGGGGACGGCCGGTGCAGCCTCTGTCTGGGCGGGGGCCAACCCCACGACTCCAGGGGGCAGAATGGAAGCACTGTCCAAACAGCAGCACCCTGCGTGCCTCATCCCTCTGGGCCGTCTGACACAGGCCACGTGTCCCTGCACTGACGCACCCGGGAGCAGGGGTGATCTGCAGCCCAGCTGTTCCCAGATGTTGGGGACCAGATGGTACGCCCTGGGGCTGGGCCCCTCACTGCGACGTTCTCTTGTGTTGCAGGTGCACCTCATGCTCACAGTCTCCAGCTCAATCATACAGCATTTATGGTACCGCACTTCGCCGTTACCTGCCCCGAGGCTCCCATGGATCTACTTATGGCATCTCACGGTCCCAGAGCTTTTCAGTTTTGGAGCACTTTAGACTGCAGACATTTGGTCTTTTGAAGCTACATCTTGCTGTGTAATTCAAACTGGCTTTGAACACACTGTGTAGCCCAGGGTGGCCTTGATCCCTTGGTGACTCTCCTGTGTCAGCCTCCCCCGTGCTGGGATAACAGATGTGCCTCGTGACACCTGGCTTGATTTCAGTCTTGGAGGGATTCCTTGGCCTGTTTCCGTGGATGTAGTTTGGCTGAGGCTGATTCAAAGGTTGATTCATTTGAGATCTGCAGACAGAAGTTAAGTAAACAATAGAACTCTGGAAACAATGCGTGCAGAATGAAAATGGCAAGAAAAGACAGCCACCGTGCAGTTAATCCAGGGCACCTCAGACCTGTAGCTTTTGGCCTCTGGGATTCGGTCTGTGACCACGAATACCAGGAACACACCACTCTTCCGCTGGGAAAACGCACCACCAGGTGGCTCACAGAACAGTAGCTATGCTGCGCGGGCTGTGCCAGGCAGAGGGTGTGGCGGAGCCCGGGAGGACGGGAAGGAGAGGCAGCGTTTCCTCTGCCCTTTCCTGGCTTTCAATTGTGAGGAAGGTGTCGCATCAGGCCTTCCACGAGGAAATGCTATCAAAGGCGGTGCTAGGAAGGCGGGGGCCAAACAGCAGCTTCTGTACCCGGCTCCTTCTTCAAGTGCAGCCCGCATCTCTGAAAGTGACTCTGGCCGTAAGAGCCAGCACTGTCCTTCAGCCTCAGCTCTGAGTCTGTGGGTCCCTGCAGCTGGGGTGACCTCTGTAGCTACTGCCGCCTGGCCCAGGCCAAGTTCAAGGCCCATAGGCGCCTGGTCTGGGGGACCACATGGTTGACCTGGGGTGGGGGCTAAGCTTTGGGGGCGGTATCTGCGGGCCTCATGGAGCCTGCAGCCAGGGTGGGGTGGGGTGAGGTCCCAGCTCTTCTGGGGGTGTGGGGGTGGTCATTTAGAACCAGCACAGGAAGCGACTTTTCAGCCAGCTGTGGATTTAAGGGGCTGAAGTGAAGCCGAAGTTCTTGGAACACCCACCCATAAATTTATGTGTTTTTCCCCAAGCTAAATAGCATGATGACTTGGCATTTTGCATGCTTAAATTTAGAAAAGATCGCAGACCCTGAACAGCCGCATCATAAACAGCACGGCACGGGCCGGACTCAGGCTCCCGTGGCCGGGTCCCAGTGTTACCTCCACCTCCCCTTTCCCAGATGGCCCTGGAGTGGGCTCCGGGACACAGGGCTGGGATGAGCTCCCACCACCAGGCCCAGCTCTTGCTCCAGCCTGGCTTCAGGTGGCCCTGTGCTCCTCACTGAGTCCTGTGCACCCCCTGCTCTCGTTCCCACAGGGACTGGCCGGGCCATGCTCTGTGATGGAGGTAAAGAGGGCGGCGGCGAGACTGCTTCTAGGACAGCAGCAGCTCCCGTGCTGCTCTCTGGCTTCTTTCCTGGACATCACTGCCACCCGAGAGGAACTCAGCACAGCTCAGAGGTGCTGAGCGCTGCTGGCCCACCCGGGCCTCCCGGCCTTGGGGAGTCAGCAAGGTCTCCTGGAACAGGGTGGAGCTGGTGACTGTGCCCAGGGCCATCAACCTAGAGGCCTGCTCTCTGGTCCTGCATCTGGGACATAGATTGGAAACAAAGCAATTGATCCAGGTCACAAAGCGGCCTTTTCAAGGCCCCTTTATCTGGGGCACAAGTTCCCCTTTGTGGGGAGTACTTGGTACTGCTCGTGGGAATGGAGTAGTACAGCCGATGGAAATCAGCGTGTGGCTTCCTCCAGGACTCTAGTGGTGAGACTGCGTGGGATCTGTCCTCTCCCCTGGAAGGAAGCAAAGGCAGTGTGTGGCGACATGCTCTCTGGTGACGGAGCTGCATGTCCTGTTCCCTGCAGTGCTAGTCACAGGGGCTGAGGTGCGGAATGGCAACCCTAGCCCTACACAGTAGGTGTGGCTCACCTCCCAGCAGGGCAGAGCCAGCAGCTGTGGGCTCTGCGCTGTCCTTGTCCCAGGACACAGATGGAACACCACACACAGGCTCACAGCCACTCCAGGGACACCTATGGTGTCCACCCCCTGGGAAACTCAGAGACAGAGAAGTATGAAGTTGTCTGCAGGAGGAGAGAAAAAACAGGGCTCTAGCTCTGGAGGCTCCTGGCCTAGTCAAGTGCCTTCCTGTGTCTTAGTGCGTCGGTTCAATACCTCGGTACAGTGCAAGGTCAGTAATTGGCCTGGAGAACAGCCTCGTCAGCACCATCGGCTGTCCTGCTGCCTGCTGGGCTCTAGCCCTGGTGGAAGGAAGGACAAGTCTGCCAAGGTCAAGGCCCCAAGGCTCAGGATGGGTCCTGCCCAGGAGGCCAAGATGCAGATGGGCCTGCAGCTGAGCCGTGGGCATGCCCTGCAGTTCCTCGGGGATGCGGGGAAAGCTGCCTGCTGATCCTGTGCACCAGGGCTTCCTCCTGTGTCCGGGCGGCCAGCACCCCAGGCTTGGGCAGGAATGGTGCGAGGGAAGTCCGTCCCAGCTCCATGCCCAGCCCAGGGTCTGCTTGATGACAACGGCCCGGTGTCCCTGCTGCAGACCCAGAAAAGGACGCCTGTGTGTCCCTGCGTGTCTCGCAGGCCAGGCTGGGGGTGCTCTGAGTCCTCCTAGGGTGCTCTGGTCTGGTGGGTGCAGAGCCATCTGTGAATGCCCCCAAGGCAGCTGCTCTTCCTGGTGCTTCTCTGTAAACACCAGTGTGTTTACACTTCTCAGTGTGGCAGGGACGCCTTCTCCTGTGGAAGGAGCTATGCAGAAATCCCAAGGCGCACTGTGTCCCTCTTCCATGACAGCCCAGAGCCACCCTGTCTTCCTTAGCTGCATGTCCTGTCCACGTGGTGCCAAACCCACGGCAGAGTGACCTGTGTATAGCCCTCTGGCTGACCCAGACAGTGACAGTGGCCGAGCTGGGTCTGTGGCATTGCTCGGGTCCATAAAGCAGGCATAGTGTCCAACTTCCAGAGACCCTGCCCTGTCAGACAGGAGAGACCCTCAGGCCTGCCTCGCTGGTCCGTGGCACAGGTCTCAGCAGTGACACTGGCCGCCATGCGCTCAGCCTTCCCTACACCTGGCTCTGTGCTTTCTCCTTCCCAGAGGCCCTGGGGTCCCCAGCAGAGCTGCACAGGTCAGGAGGTGAGGGAGGCCTTGGGAACACGGTGCCAGGCCCAACCCTGTCCCTTAGTCCTGAGGCCTGGTATCTGTGGGGTGGCCAGTGCGATCTGCGGGCTTGTAGCGCTCCTGGCCCTGTGGTGTCTGGTGCTGACCAGCCAGAGTCGGAGGCGGTTCACTCCTCAGGAGCCATGCTGCAGATGTCCCCACAATGTGGGGTCACTGGCTCCTGGGCATGGAGGATACACCCAGGCCGGACAGTGGGGAGGACCTGCCCTGAAATGGGCAGCACAGTGGCCCAGGGCCACCGTGGCTCCTGGCTGAGACCACGAGAGCCCCCTGAATCCTCCCCAGAGCCGTCCTTAGCAGGAGGTCCAGGCAGTAGCAGCATCGTGGGGCGAGAACCAGGAAGCGGGGACCCCGAGGAACCTCCTGCTCCCACCACACCCTCTGCCCTGAGGCACACCGGGGACTCCAGCAGTCCTCACTTCTAGTGAGGCCCCACCTTGTCCAGGCTCAGCCCTCAGCAATGCGAGCAGTTCGGTGGACAGTCTTAGGTTT
Organism: Tympanoctomys barrerae; assembly: GCA_002564285.1. Lineage (NCBI taxonomy): Eukaryota > Metazoa > Chordata > Mammalia > Rodentia > Octodontidae > Tympanoctomys > Tympanoctomys barrerae. Next base: position 8,336 of record NDGN011489591.1, on the reverse strand, counting down.
CCCACGGCACCCCAAACCTGCTTCTCCATTTACACAAAGGCCCTGACTGTAGGGCTGCCCTGACGCTTCCAGCGGAGGAGCCAAGGTGTGCGTACTTCGCTCAGCGCCCTGGCACGTGGAGGCGACGGATGCTGCTATCCCCAGAGCTCTGGGCAGGAGCGTGCTGTGTACCCTTAGTGCTTCCAGTGCAGCGAGCAGGCGGCTGGATCCAGCTCCGTGTGGAGTCCCACCGCACAGCTCCCGGGACGCAGAGGCTGGTGGCTGAGGGTGGAAGGCAGCCAGGACCTTGGCCAATGCAACAGCGAGGCTCTGCCCCATGGCCTGTACTTTGTCAGTTCCAACCTCTTCACATGAGCAAAGCACATAGGTCAGGCCAGGCCAGGAGCAGGGGCGCCAGGGCAGGAGCCCAGATGTCCCTGGTGGGCTCAGCCTTGGATATAGGGATGAACCAGAATGCGTCGATTTAGCTTTGTGCAGGCAACACACACTTCTTGGGTGAATCTGGGCCTTCTCACTGGACAAGACCACAGCCACAGATCTCAGCCACGCGTGCTGTCTCCCGCCACAGCAGGGGCTGATGGAGCCTTCCCCATCACTGCTGTCTGCCACTGACCTGGCAGAGCTGAGCGTCCACAGGGAAACAAGACGGTCACAGGTCGGTCACAGCCCTGGGTGCAGCTGACTCCAGCCCCGTGCACCCCAAGCGAGGCTGGGAGCTGGGGTCCTGACAGGGCAGGCAGCTGTGTGAGGACAGCCCATGTGGAAACTCTAAGCCCCAGATATTTTATGTGAAAATCTTTCTGCATCACCTCAGCCTGCCCTCAGGGCCTCAGAAGTGGGGGTGCAAGGTTAACAGCCTCAGAAGCAGGTGGGCATACGCCACCCCAGCGGGAGGCAGGAGGCAGGCTCCAGCACTGCTGGTTTGCTTTTATTTATTTGTTTGTTCTTATTCTTTTGGTCCCAGCAATTGAGCCTGGGACCTTGCACTTGCCAGGCAGGCACTCAGACCCCCAGCTGCCTCCCCAGCCCTGCATGGTTTGCTTCATCAGAGGTTGGTTTCTCTCTCTGGAAGGTGTCCACTGAGATGGAGAAGCTGCCCCAGGGTCTGCTCTGCAGATTCCCATTCCTGAAGCTCGGCCCGGCATGATTCATCACCTTAACTCTGCTGGGCCACAGGGCACCAGGTCCTGCCAGAAATGGCCCTGGACCCAGCCCACAGCCCTCCTACTGGGGCTTTGCACCCCACTCCTTGACAGTGACACTAGCCCAGCTGCAGTGGCCCCACACCCTAGTCTGGCTGCTGGGCACAGACAGAGGGTCTTGGGTGGCCTCTAAGAGCCACCCCTTTCCAGCCAGGCGCCCGGGCACAGGTCTGTGGCCACTCTATTGCTTGGTCTCCTCACCTGTGAAACACTGTTAGCAGAAACGAGTGGGCAGCGAGGTTGCCCAGAAGGCTGCTGGACGCACAGTGAGCGGCCTTGCCTTGCTTGGAGTCCTGGGACTGCCCCGTGCCCAGGAGGCTGGGACTGTGTCCCCCGAGCCTGGCAGGGGAGCCCGCAGCTCACAGGCTGGGCTGGTACACAGTGTCCTGTCAAGGAGTGAGGCCTGGCGGCTTGTGCAGGCGGGCGCTGGCTGGCGCGGTGGATCAACCGCAAAGCCCTGTGGACAGGCCCAGGCAGGGGGAGGCTGCCCTACTTTCTGGCTCCAGGCCTGGGAAAAGCTGCCACCTTCAGGCCTAGACTGGCAACAGGGCTTGTCCTCAACTGCACAGCCACCCGCCAGATGGACCTGTGCCCAGAGGGCCCGGAGGAGTGGGGTGTGGGCTGGGAGCACAGCTGGGCTTTGCTGCCTTCTACCTGGCCTGTGGGTGGGGATGTGGACAACTGCCCAGGAGCAGGTCCTCAGGGAGGCGACCATGGCCACCCTGCCAGCTGTCCAGCTTGTTTGTAACACACAGCCAGTGTCACCCTGGTACACAGAAACACAATGGAGCTTGGGCTCTGGGGTCCTGGCTTCCTGTGATCCTGGCCTGTGTCTAGGATTGGCCCTAGGTCACCTGGGGCCTCTCCTGTCCCTGGCCTGGCGCTTGACCTGTTTCTTGAGACACTCCCTGGACTGTGGAAGACAGGAGCGGCTGGGGGCAGAACAGGTGTCACACACCCTCACAGGGGGCTTCCTCTCCCCTTAACCCTATCTCTAACCTCTCTGTGGCACCCTGCCTGGCAGGGACAAGCTCATGAACTGGGAGATGGCCGAAGGCTACCTAGAGCCTCTACTCTTCCGGTTCCATGGGGAGACCCCAGGGTGCAGCACATACCCTCCCCCGGGAGGGTCAGCTGGGAGCAGCTGCTTTGCCCAAGCTCTTGGAGGAAGGGGCGGGGGGNCGCTGCGCTGTGGGACGGGGCGGTGGATGTGCTACTGAGCAGGCTCCGCCCGCCCCGTCCCGCCCCGCCCGCCCCTCCTGCCCACTCAGGGCTGGGGACAGAGATGGTGACAAGTGCTCCATCCTAGGTGCCGCTGTGAGGCTGCATCCCCGCCCTCACTTCCCTGCCGCTTCGCAGGGTCCGCTGCAGAAGGGAAGGGCCAGACACAGAGGACCGGGCCAGATGGGGTGCGGGAGGCCGGCAGGGATGCCCCAGGGGCCCGCTGCGGCCGTTCTGCCTCCTAGTGAAGCTGCCTACTGGCAGGGACCTGGTACCCAACACCATGGGGCTCCTGCAGGTCAGCATCCTGGCCTGGCCCCTTGGAAGGTGTGCGCCGCGGTGGAGCCAGCAGTGGTGCGGAGCAGGAGGGCTCCTCTGGCGGGAGGACTTCTTGTCCCTGCTCCCTTGGTGGCTACAGGCGAGCGGCTGCGCACGGTGGGGGCCAGGGGCACCGGCCCTCACTACTTGTCCCTTCCAACAGAAGCTCAGGGCAGCGGGAGAGGTGACATCTTGGGGCTCTCAGCCTTGGCAGCCTCAATTTGCCTGGAGAAAAGCAAGCTGCTTCCCCATGTCCGACCACAAGCTGACTCATGATCTCTTGTCCCTGAAAATGCAGAACTTTAGAGGTGATGCAGAGGCCGGGCCACTGGCAGCTATGAGAGGGCAGGGTCAGTGGAGAGGCCAAGCGTGTGTCCCCGTGCCCCAGGGCCCCACTGGGGAAGGCCAGCCCCAGGATGTGGAGGGGACGGCGTCCTGTGGGCGGGCCGTGCCCAGCGCTCCTCTTGTCCCAAGCACTCGGGAGGCTGAGGCAGGAGGGTTGCCGCGCGCTGAAGGCCAGCCTGGGCTACATAGTGAGACCCTGCCTCAAATGCAACGAAAACAAAACCAAAAAAAGAGGCGACTCGGCCAGGATCGTCCAGGCCAGCTGCTTCATTATTTCCTTTTCCAGTTTATATTGGCAATTTTATAACTATGTTGCCATAATTAACACAACTAGATGACTCTAATTATGGAGTAACGTATAATTATTGCTGTGTTACTCTCACTGGGGCTATGCGGCGTATCTTTTGAATGGTAAATAAACAGTTCACGAGATTAAGACTACAAGCCACTCCCGAAGGCTGCCCCACGAGGCGCCCTCCTTTGTGCGCTGAGGCCCCCTCCTTTGTGCGCTGAGGCCCTGGGGCAGGCACAGCCCTGGTGCGCTCCAGCCACAGCCTGTCCCTTGGCCGGCCAGCCTCAGAGACAGCGGCGTCCTCGGGGACGGGGCAGCGCCCACAGACCTCGCCAGCCACGCACCTGTACGCCCGCTGCGCAGCGGTGTGTGTAGGTACACATCACCCCACACGTCACGCCACCCCGCACACGTCACGTCACCCCGTGCACGTCACCCTGTGCACGTCACCACTCTCCCACGCCCTCCTCATACGGCCCCACGCCACGTACGTCACCCCGTAGGTCACTCTCCCACGTCACTTCCCCCTCGTGCACGTTCCACCGTACGCCATCCCCATGTACGTCATACGCCTCTGCCTACGTCACCCCCCATACGTCACCCTCCCCTGCGTGCGTCTCCCCACAGCACCCACCTGTATTACTTTTATGAGTCAGTTTAGCTAGACTCGGGTGCAGCTAGGTGGTCAGACGTTCTTCCGGACCGACGCTGCTGCGAGGCTGCCATTAGCATGTGCGCCAGTCGCCTCCGAGAGAGCGGACTGGGTGTGGGCTGAGGGAGGGCCGTGTCCCGCCAGCGGGTCGGGGTGCTGCCTGCGAGCCCCTCGGCCCGAGCCGCCCACAGCACCAGTGCTGGCCGCCGCTGGCCGCCAGGGAGACAGAGCCCCCACCCCTGCGACTGGGTTTCTCTGGGGAGCCTCCTGCCTCAGCTTCCGGCTCCTGTGCCTGCAACCTCCCTGTGTGCTCCCCAGCGTTTCGTGGTAGTTTAAACCCCAACACCCCAAATCCCTGCTGTCGGTGGCTCTGTAATTGTGTCTCCCAAGCACCCAAGTCTGTGCATCTTTGCCGTGAAGTTAAGTGTGAATTTGTTTCACTTGTGTGATTGTTTTTTCTTTAGAAAAAAATTTACATTTCTTTATTTGGTACAGGGTCTCACTACACAGCACACGCTCAGTGATTCTCCTGTCTCAACTTCCCCGGTGCTGGGATTACAGGTGTGTGCCACCAAGTCCCGTTTAAGGCCAGTAGTGCATGCAGCACTGGAAGTCAAACTCGGCTTCTTGAGCTTGCCAGGCAGGCGCTTAGACCGCCAGGCCACCTTCCTTCCCTAGTTTTCTGTTTTTGGGGTAGCAGCCTGCTGTAAACTTGACAGTGGCGTGAAAGAGCACTGCTCGTGCTGTGATGAAGGACGGGCCCGCGGTGCCGCAGCTATTGCTCTGTGGTGTAAGGCCTGGGTCCCAGCTCAGAACTCAAAACAGGACCAGAGCCACAGAGGAGTCCACAGCAGCTCCAGCAGGCTTGCTGTACATTGGAATCCCCACCCCCCCATTAATTCATTTCAATTCTGGCGCGTCCCCAACCCCAGCTGCTCAAGAGGGCGCAAGTTGGAGCTCAATCTGTTTTAAACTGTAGAGTGCACCTTCCGGAGTCAGTTTGCCTGGGACAGTCCCATGGCCTAGTAAGTCGTGTCCATTCTGCGGCTTCATTGGACACGCTCCTCCACTTCCTCCACGAACCCTCCCAAAGCCCCTCTCTGCCTTTCTGTCCTTGTCTCTGAGTCATGAGTCAGACTTGATTAAGCTTTACATCCCCCGGGTCTACACATTTAGTATAGTTTCAGTAAAATTCATTGATGGGTACCTTGATTCAACTCTCAGTTGAGTCACATGGAACTGAGTGATGCCCCCACGTTCCGGGGAGCAGGGAAACGCACCCTGTGAGTTGGAGTCGGCTTTTGCGTTGTTGAGTGTCCCTGATTTTGTTCATGAAGCAAGACTCCAGAGCTGCAGCTGTAAAAGGAGGGGGCGAAGGGCCGGGGAGATAGCTCAGTAGAATTAGTGCTTGCCTGGCAAGCGCAGGGTCCTGAGTTCAATCCCCAGTACTGTAAAATAAAAAAAATTAAGATAAAAGGAGGGGGTGAATCTTGGGACATTCTCACACTTGTCCGTTTTTACCTAATAGTTTTGAAGCTGTTCCTAGGCAGGTTCTGAGGCTTCTGTTGGCCTCCAGCCAGCCGTCAGAGCACCCTACCAGCTGTAAGTTTGCAGGTTATCCATCTCGAGATGCTTGCATTTTGGCAGGATCAGGGATTTTTAGACAAAGCCTCCTGCAGGTTCTTTATGGGTAAGGAGTGACTCTGGAGAAATGTCTCCAGGGTTTCTGAGTTTCCTGGCCACACAGCTGACTGGAAGCTCATTTCTTCGGCAGGGACATCTCAGGCTGTGGCTGCGAGGTTTTGCAACTCTGGCAGGACTCTGTCACCAGCCACAGGGTGCAGGGATGGTCCCAGCTCCTTCCCACCTTGGGGTGGTGCTCAGAGCAGGGATGGGAAAGGAGGGGGAGAGACCGTCCCATGATGCCTCCGTGGGCTCGAGAACAGCCCAGTTCTCTTTTCTAGAGGTGATTCCCACGTCGGCCCATCCCCAAGGCCTGTGCTCTGTGGGGTTGGGTCCACCAGGGTCACCGGACTGATCTTGAGTGCCTCATCGCTCTGAGAAAGGGTGAGGAGGGTGAGTCACGGCCCTGTGAGCCCCGTCATTTCTGGTTCCCTTTTTTCCTGTCTTATATTCAAGCTTGTGGGATCTTGGGAAAGATCATTGATTTCTGTACACAGAAAAGGACCTAAGAGAGACCTGTGAGTAAACTTCAGAATAATCTTATTTCTAAATATTTAAGTAGCAGGGAATTGGAGGAAGGGTTTGGACTGCAGGGTCCTCGAGCACCCCTCCTCAGTGCTTCTGATGCAAGACTTGGGCAGACAGGCGTCCTAATGCAGGCTGTCTGAGCCGCAGCTGGGCGAGGCTGCCTCTGCCTGCGCCCCTGCCCTGTGATACCCCGGCCGTCGGGCCTGCTGCACACACCGCACTCCTGTGGTGTCCTCCAAGCAGCGCAGCGATGGGCAGAGCGTCCGGAGTCCACAGTGGTGTTCTGTGCGCCCAGACGCCCCTCCCTGTCTCTCTGGGGCAGGTACTGCAGAGGCAGCGTAGCTTCCTGGCCTCTCCAGGGCCAGAGGGTCAGGGCCGCCAGATGGGGACGCAGTCCTCCAATGGAGGCCTCGGGTATCCTGGCAGCAGAAGAGAACAGCATGTTCTGGCATGAGCTAAGTTTGTAACAGCTTTAAAGAAGGAAGAAAAGGCACATGGCCAGCAGCCCTCCCTCCGCCTCTTGTCCTACTTGCAGACCCTGCTCGGTGGCCTCACAGAGTTGCTGCAGGACTAGAAACCTGAGGGTCCATGGTACTTGGGCTTTGTGTCCCCAGGCGACTGCAGTCTGGCGTCTCCAGCGGGCTTCTGTGCAGAGCAGCTCAGGAGGCTGGGCGGTGCGAGCTGGGCTCAGGCAGCGGTGCCAGCCCCAGGCCGCAGGCTTCAGCCCCAGCCAGGCAGCCTCTTCACTCTTGCAGCCCACAGGCCAGTCTGCTGCCTGCAGCCCGTTAGAGGAGATGGCTGCCCCCGCCTGTCCTTAGCAGGAAGCTGTGAGGTGCTCGGGTATGGGGCCCCACTCCTGTAATGGCCAGAGGCCTGGGAGTGGAGGCCGGAGTGGAGATGGAGCCTCAGCCTCCACGCAGCCTCCACGCAGCCTCCACGCTGCCTCCAACAGCCTCCACAGTGCCTCCACGCAGCCTCCACGCAGCCTCCACACAGCCTCCACGCTGCCTCCTCAGTGCCTCCACGCAGCCTCCACGCTGCCTCCACGGTGCCTCCACGCAGCCTCCACGCTGCCTCCACGCAGCCCCCACGCTGCCTCCACGCTGCCTCCACGCAGCCTCCACGCAGCCCCCACGCTGCCTCCACGCAGCCCCCACGCAGCCTCCACGCAGCCTCCACGCAGCCCCCACGCTGCCTCCACGCTGCCCCCACGCAGCCTCTACGCTGCCTCCACGCAGCCTCCACGCTGCCTCCATGCTGCCTCTAAGAATTTGACCCTCTATGTTCATTTCTTTTTTCTTTTTTGGTGGAGAGCTGGGGTCTGGTCAGGGACAGGGTTGTGAGTGGGGGCAGGCTCCCCCAAGGAAGCTGTGTGTGTGTGTGGCACACACCTATGCAGCCCTCTTTATGCCTCGTGTGCCCAGAGTGGGCACAGGCAGGCTGCTCCTTTGCACAGAGCGACAGCTCAGCTCAGCAGGTAGGCTGGACCCCGGCCCTGCAGACCCGACCTGGCTCAGCCCCTCCATGGCCCAGGAGGCTTGCTCCTGACCTCCCGGCTACACACACAACATGACACATGGGGTGTCCTTGCAGAGGGAAATGCTGTGGGAACACGGGGATCTGCTCACTGTGTGGGGACTGCAGGGAGGGGCGAAGCATAAACATCACTGCTGAGGAAGCAGAAGCAAGAGATGCAGGTCGGGGAGAGCAGCCCGAAGCCTGGAGAAGCTGCCGAAGAAAGGACAGAGAGGTCGGAGGATGCTCCCAGGGTGGAGCAAGAGCCCAGAGACCGGAAGTGCTAGCGGAGTGGGTTCTAAGGGGTACAGAGAGGAGGGGAGGAAGGCGATTCTAGGGGAGGCCCACAGGAAGTGGGGGAGGGTATGAGAAGAGTTTGGGGGTCCAGGGCGACGTGCAGGCACCAGATATCACAAGAGCAAGGGTGCTGGAAAAGCATTTGAGCCAACAGTTAACTTTTTAAAACTTAGGGGAGGGGGCCTGCCCCAGCTCAGTTCTTTAAGTGGCTGCTTCAACCAAGCAGTCAGGCTCAGGTTGCTCTGGTTCGATCCCCACAACTCAAGCCAGCCAAACCTGCCCT
>NDGN011489589.1:0-11531 GCA_002564285.1 Tympanoctomys barrerae | reverse complement strand
TATCTGTCTGCATAACAAACATTTTAGGCATAATAAGGAACAGATATTTTTCATCAAGTATTGGTATGCTGAACTTTAAATCCCTACTATGAAGACAACAATATGCAATGTATTAGTTATTAGTTGAAGCTGTCCTACTAACCTGTTTTGAAACTGTCCCATTGCTATTTGTTTCTCAATAAAATTAATAAAAAATAATGTCACTCAGGAAAGTGTCTGCAATGTGTTCCTCCACAGAAAGGCACACGGTGTCAACTGATGATAATGAAGGCGAGAAGGTAGGCTTGTGTTTATGCAGGGCTAGAGGAATGGAAGAGAGCTGGAGAGGGAGGTGACAGCCAAAGCCTATGGTGTTTTTCTGAGGATGATAATAATACTATTCTTTGATTAAACCACGCTTGGTGACATCAACTCTGAGAGTCTGAGGTAGGAGGATCACAGGTTCAAATCCAGCATGAACAACTGAGATTCTAAACAAATAAACGAGCTAATAAATTAATAAATAAGGCTAAGAATATAATAGCTCAGCTCAGAAGCCCCAAGTCAAATCCCCTACATTGAAAAGAGGAAAAAAGTACAGCACATAAATTACACCTCTGCAATACATAATGCCATCATGTAAAAATAGTTCTAAAGCCACTCGTAAATAGTCTGTCTCACAATGATTAAAAAAATGAACCAGTTCTTCTTGCTAGACCCAATTTCTTAGGGCAAAATCTCCGGGGTCATGAGAGTAGGGTCTATTACACTCTAGAGGAATTTCTGTAGAGAAATGGCAAACTTCATCCAAAAGCCACGTGCTCAGACCTGCCACCCAGTACTGGCCTATCCACCAAGCTCATCTATCTACCTCTTGGGTGTAGAACAAATAATCAGAGTTTGTCTGGTGAAATCCAAGGAAGGCCTTACCTTCTGATTCTGCAAATTTCATAGCTTGTTTTGAAACTTGGAGACATCCTCACATCTTGAAAAAATACTGTACTATTTTGAGTAAGTCTATTATCTTGTTAGACATCTGTATTCCATTTAATGGGTTAAAGCATTGAACTGGCCTTTCCTCACCTACATTTCACCCAGATTGGGACTGAGCAGGTCTGTGCTGAAGTAGCAGGCAGATAAAGGCATCCATACGTATCCAGGTAATCCCCACAAGGGTTACATTTGAACTACAAAAATTACCTTGTTTCTCCTTTAATGTTAACTTTAAAACAACTATTTCCCATGCAACACACATAATAACTGAGAAGGGGGCTAAGGAGATAGCTCGGCGGCCTAAGCACCTGCCTGGCAAGCTGAAAGACCCAGGTTCGACCCCCAGTACTACATGGTCTGCAGCCCCAGAACGTGGGCACACTGTGCCAGCCGCTAAAACTGAGAATAGTGGCACATGCCTGCAGTCCCAGTGCTGGGGAAGCTGAGACAGGAGGATTACTATGAGTCTGAGCTGCGCAGTGAGACCCTATGTCAAATACATACATACATACATAAACACACACATACATACATAAATTCAATGGGATTCCTAACTACCGGCCTCCAGAGGAAGCACTTCTTATGTGGATGGTCTCTAGGATTTTGTACTCAAAACACCTGAACTTTTCAGTCATCTTCAACTTCAAAAATCTTGCCTAACATAATGGTAGATCTGCCTGCTGGGCTTTGTGTTCTGACTACTGCTTCCCCTTTTGATGTGTCTTCATTCTCCTTTAATGTTGCATGTATCTTATCTTTTAATTTTAAGGGTAAGTCCACGGGCCCAGTCCCTCTCTGAATCAAGAGAGTTGGATCCACTCCGTGTAGTAGTTCTAGGTATACCTTTCCTCCTGACACAAGATTATAGAGACAATGCACAGGTGATTTTCTCTGTAATAAACTGAGCTGTAAGGAATGATACTCACTTGAGAAAAACATCACTGAATTTCTTAAGACAAAGTCTTCTCAGCGGTCATGAGACGGGTCTATTACACTCTAGAGGAGTTTTCTGAAAACAAATGCCAGCCTTCATCCAACAGCCACGTGCTCAGACCTGCCACCCAGTGCTGGCCTCTCCACCAAGCCCATCTATCTACCTCTTGGGTGTAAAATAAATAACCAAGAGTGTGTACGGTGAAATCCCAGGAAGTTCTTACCTTCTGATTCTGCAAAATTCATAGCCTGTTTTGAAAGTTAGAGACATCCTTGCATCTTGAAAAAATAAGTTATGAGTTTCGCTTTAGCATTATGAAACCATAGCCCAGGAAGAAGAGTTGAGTGTGCTGAAGTTCATCTTCTATGGACTTCAGCCTTTTATGTTAATAACAAAGAGAGAAGGAGAGTAGGATGAGTTTGACGACAGGGACAGGACACATGGCACAATGGAGAAAGACAGCTTCAGGAAGGTTGATTTGGTTGCTAGAGCCTAGGGATTGTGTGGGTGAGTTTTTGCAGCTCTTGCAAAGTTGCTGCATGAAAATAATGCCCTATTGCTCAGCGTGAAAAATCAACATGAACATCAGTGTCCATTCTCCATCTCTGCTGACACAGAATGTTTATAAGCTTTGTAGATGGCAATCACAAGTAAAGTAAAAGCCATCCCAGAAAGAGGTCTTGAAAATAAAATCAGGTCTTAGAAAAAGAGTACTTTATACGGCATTTCTATGCTACTGAGAACACAGGTGAGGGCCGCCTGAGCATGGGGTGCAATCTATTGTGTGCCGAGAAAGGTCTTACTATACCTACCAGCAAAGGCAGGAAATGTTGTAGACATCCAGTGGAATCAGGCAGGCTTTCTCTCTCAGCCTCTGCACCATGGGTATGTGGGGTGGTGTAAGCGGCAATAACACAGTACGTCCTCAGCATTTTAGAGTGACAGCATCTTCTGTGTTCTCTACCCACTAACCATGTGTATGTGCAGCTTAAGAGATCAACATGTCTTAAAACCTTGTCTAATTGCTCCCTAAGGGGCCGCGTGTCCCCAGCTGAGAACCCACAGTAGATAGTAAGAGCTATAAGAACTAATAAACCCAGAACGATCAACAGAGTATGCACAGAATTGAGAGCAAGTCTTCCTGAGGCCGACACAGAGCCTCTCGCTTACCATACGGGTATCCCAGGGCCTAATGCAGACCACAGTTCTCAGGACCTCAAGCAAGGCTGAACAGCAGCGTTCCATTCCAACACCAACGAGAGTGATGACAGAGAGGAGCAAAGGCAACACATCAGTAGAGCCAGTGCTCAAAAATAACTTTCACAGTTACAAAGTGTTTCCACAAACCCACAGTGCCTTGAATAGAATTTCTGCGGTATCTTGGAATATTTATGTAAAACTGTAATCTGTTGGCTTTACAGTGAGCTGAACATGTGTCTAGCTAGAAGTTATTTTAGAGACTTGTTTTTCCCTCTTGGCTACAGGCACTAAGCATGCACAGTTACTATATTCAAGCTTCTTTTAAAAGATGAATGAGGGCACAAATGAATTGTTAACATCATCCAAATTCCCTCATTGTATTCAGAGTCAGGCAAGCATCTGAGATTCATATATTTCAATTATCTTTCCTTGTACCACCCCAACATGCTGTAATCAGCACAGCCACCTCACTGGAGGCAAATAATATAATCAAGGCTTTCCATCTTCACAAATCATTTGAAATCCAGTGAAGTTCATTAAATTACAGCGATGTTATATATGGATAGATGAGCCAATTACAGTAATGTTTCCCAGATTAATTTTCATAATGAAAAATAATTTGCATGCTTGAAGAGAGGACTAACATATATTAAAATAGAATAGCTACATAAAAATAATTGCATAAGGAAACACATTTAATTAAATCAAGGAAACACTAAAAAATTCAATAAATATTCAAACTAAGTATCCATTTGTCACAACTCTGGAGTCTAGAATAATCAAAATAATTTTTAAATAGGCAAAGATTTTATATTTTTCCATACCCTAATCGAGGCAAAGAGCCAACATTTGGTAATAGATGTTAACTTAGTTCTATGTTATAGCTTCATAAAATTAGGATACAATAAAGGATTTTACCCTATTTATGCCAAAACACAGCATTATTTTTAATTTTTTTATGAATTCCTAGAAAGATCCAGATTTGTTGTAAAGTAGTCAGTTTTTCCTATCTACGGTTCTCTGTTTTTTAATTTATTTTATGTCTTTTTTTTTTTTTTTTCCTTCTAAATGTAAAAGTTTGTTCTGGGGCATGAAAAGATGGTATAGTGCATTAGCAATCTACCAAACCAGCATCACCTTCACTATCAGGACTAACACCTCATAACCACAATTAAACATTGTATGTCAGCTGAAGGACTACAATTCCCAGCAGACTAGTAAAGCATGTTCTGGGCGTGTCTATGGATGATTGACATATAGGCCAGCAAGTAGGGTGGGAAGACCCTCCCTGAAGATAGATGTCATCAACCAATAGGCTTGTAGCCTAGATGGCATAAAAAGGAAAAGATGCACCTATGCCTTTTACAAGTCTTCTCCATCACCTGTCGACATTAGTCTCTAGTTTCTTCCCTCTCTCCACACAGACTTGAACTCGTGACCTCCGAGGAGCTTCTAAGATTTGGCCTTGAACTGGGGGTGTTTCCTTATTCCTCTTGCTCAACGGCTTCCATCTTCTTGGGCCAAACAGCGTCTGTGGTTGTCCTGCACACAGCACACGACCATGGTGGATTCTCCCACCTCGGATTCTATAAGAGTACCTAATAAATCCCCTTGCATAATTACACATACGCTTTCTATTGGTTTTGTTGCTTTAACTAATGGACCAATTCCAATGATTCCAATATGGAAAGTTTTCCAAAGAAGTAAAGACCCAGCAGACAAGTGCTGCATCACTTCTCTGCAGAAGAACACCTGAGTTTCCTGAGGACACACAGCAGTCACAATCGGGTCAGGCTTTCACTCCAAACGAGTTTCACAAAACTATTCAAAGGGAGGGGACAATTGTAATGAGGGGAAAGGGTAAGAAAAAGAAAGAAGTGGAGGGAAATACATGTATATAACACAGGACAGCTTGGATAATTGCACTGCTGGCTTCCACTAGTCTATCATAAGGAACAGTTAATGCTTAAATATTTTCTTGCTTGTTTATATTTTTTTAAATTTTTAGACCAATTTTGCATGCTTATATCTGGTAACTTGAACAACTAATTTGAAGACAACAATATGCAATATAACAATCATTGTAGAATTCCTATCATTTTGTTTAGTGAAACTGTATGTTGTTTCTAACGTCTTTTTTCATTGATTTTTATTCTCTTTCAACAATAAAAATTAAAGATAGAAACACATGCCAAGTCAGCAGTATGCCTTGGCCATAAGAAAACTGGAACCCGGAGATGGCGCTTCACCAACTGTCATGGATCACACCCCAGAGATGTACCTCACCAGCAAAACAGCATCATTTCTGCACGGTGCACACAGAGTACAGCACTTGAGCCTGGTCTCCTCTTGGGTCCTACGTCTTGCTATAGCCTTATTGATATCCCCTTCTCTTATATCCAGCATGAATATGTTCCTTATATCTAGAAATACTTGACATCAGTAGAAGGCATTCAGTGAAAAAATACCCCTATAAGATTCTACCCACATCAGCCTTCACAGAATGATCAATTTCTACTACATAAAGTCCCTTACCAACACGAACAGTCATCTCTAATGTGACCTGCACAAATCAAGAACCAATGGGCAACATCTGTTGAGTTCTCCCCGCTCAGAGGCTGCAGTGAATTTCTCAGAAAGCAAGTACAGCTAGGGATGACGGGCTCTTCACTTGTAGAGCCCGCCCCACCCCAGGACGGCGCAAGAGGTCTAGGCAAAGTATTCCTACACAATGCTTCCAAAATTAACACATTTTCATTTCTTTTCCTGGTTCGTAAACTTCCAGGCACACACCTCCATGTCGCAGTGGGGATCAAGTCTCCAAAGCACTTGGCCAGTGTTACTCCTACTTGCTGCCTGTGACAGCACCTTGGGGGGGCCTGTCATTGTGTCTCCAGGAGTACATTTCCCTGACCAAGACCTACAGCTCTTCCTGGAATAAACAGGCTTGCTAGGCCAGTCCCAGGTGCTCTCTGGGCAGCTGCAGAGAGAGCACCAGACTACCTGGGCCTTGACCACACTGGTGCTGTAAAATGCGCTCCAATCGCATCTGCCCATGTGCTTTCCATTTGCCCTTTGTCCTTTCCCCCAAAGACTTCATGGATAATTAAAAAAGCACAGCAGCATCAGAACTGTCAAATCTTGCTCGATTTGTGCAGGAAACAGCACTTTCCAAAACTGGAAAGAGCTGGAAAGTGGATTAAATTACAATAGTACAGCAAAGGAGACCAAGTCCAAAATGTAATCCTATAAAATGCAACCCAAAAAAGACACACAGGATGGTGATGAATTATCAACATCCGCAGGAGGCTGTGCTTTTAACCATACCGCTGAATTAAAGTAGAAGAGGAATAGACAGAGGGAGAAAAAATCCAATTTGTAGTCACAGAGGGAGCACTGGGTGAAAAACACATTGAAAGGGAGTCAGGGCTCAACACAACTAGTTTATCAATGCGACACATTTCAAAGCCTTAAAAGAAAAATTACTAATGCCCATTGCTAATTAATCATTCTACAAATTCTCATGCAAATGTTCTTTGCATGGCTTTGATCCACACTGACACCTGAAAGAAAGCACCCAGTGTCCCCAGGCTGTAGCGATGACCAGGACGCAAAGGCATGCGGGAGCACACACATACCCTGTGCTTTTCTGCCTAATACCCTGGGAACTCCAGTGGGTGCGGGTGGCCAAGCAGGAGAAAACACGGCTGCATCCCAGCCTTTGCTAGGGCGTGCATCCCCGATGGCTCTGCTATGGACCTCTCCAGCCACGAAACATAGCCTGCTCAAAGGCCAGTGGCCTTCCCATGCCCTCTGCCTTAGGCCTAGCCACACCGCCTCTCACAGCTCTGCAGTCTTCCCACGTGCGCTAAAAGGGGCTCTGACTATATTAAGATGCTGAAGAAAGTGTGAAAGTGGTGAGTAAAATTATCTGAGATTGAGAAAGTAATAGAAGGCAATACAACTGTCACCTCAATGATGGAAAAAAATTTAAATTATTTTAGAGAAAGTTAAACACAATTTCCGGGCAATGTTCTCATCCAGTAGGTAGCCGTGTTTGCTGAAAATCATCTCTTTTATCTGATTTAGAAAGAAGCATCCATCAGAGGGATGAACCTCTGTTCTGTGGGATACTAAAGTAATAACACTAAAAACCATCCACAATCACACTAAATCCAGAAACAGTTTTCCAAATTGAGACACTTCCCCTGGCTTCTACCAAGTCACACAACACAACACTGAGTAGAAAACAGCACATATAAAACTGGGCAAACTGCTGCTTTCTTACCTGCCTTAAATAGACTACTGGCTTTTTAATAGTTAAGTTGACATTTCATTTACTGTCCTCTAATTTGAACTAGAGTTTCTGAAAAGAGGATCCCAACAGCCTGCCTTCCTTGGGTTAAAATATTCCCTGTGGACAGGCAGTTCAGACAGCAGATAAACAGAATAAGGAGATTGTTAGTATGCACCTGCAGTGTACTTAGTTTTCAGTGTTTGCTTTTGTCAATGATTTCACGTAATACACATATTTATATTTATTGTGGGAAATAGTTAGTTCTGTCATTTCTATCATACAGTAGTGTCTCTACCTTAAACTCTAGCCCACCCCAAATAGCCCTCCTGAACACACTACATTGCAATAAATGCCTACTCACTTCTAATCCTGGGAACACGGCCACAAACCAAGGACAGCTTATCGGGAACCAGGGACGTTTTGTCTCCATACTCTCTTGTTCTGCTGTCTGCCCCAGCTACCCTCCAGTTTCTCCTTGGCACTCCTGAGTTAGCCAGTCGGGATAGACCATGAACTTCCAACCAGTGAATGGAAAAGAAGTCATTGTTCCTCCTGTATTAGTACTGAAATCCCCCGCAAAGGATTCAGTCCTCCCACTCGGCATTATGTAGACAAATGCAAAATAAAGACAAAGAGAGAATATGCTGCAGTTGAAGAGTTCTGGGATGACCACTGTGCTCTGTGGGACAAAAGGTCACAAGTGCAACAGCTCCTGGCTTTTATTGGTATCAATCAGGGAGGTGGGTGGGGGTCACAGGTGACGGCTAGGTAAAAGAAGCTTTGTAGGCATTGTCTGTAATGAGAAACAGAGTGCTTTTGTACCAAGCACAAAGACTTTAAGTTGGCAATACAATGAAAACTTTGACGTAGTCAAAGCTGGTACCTGTAATTGCCAGGAAGGTATAATTCTTATTGAGTCTCATGGCCTCAGCTGAGATGTTAGTTCATATCTTAGGCCTGGAGTCTTATAAGCTCCTGACTGAGCCCAAATTACAGCCATCAGCAAGCGTAGAAAGTCTCAGGCATTGTGAGGTAATTCTTGGGTATGCTCTAATGAGAGACATTGGCAGCACCTCAGCCAGACTCGATCACATTCTTTTAGCCAATTAGGGGAACATCTGTTTCAATATAGCCAATTCTGCATATCTCAGGGAACAGGGTGAAAGGAGAGGTTGAGGAAAGATGCAAGCAAGCGGCTCCATTTCTCAGGAGAGTACAGCGTGGTCGTTTCCCACAGGTTAGGGATAAGAGAGCCTGC
Source organism: Tympanoctomys barrerae (assembly GCA_002564285.1). Taxonomy (NCBI): domain Eukaryota; kingdom Metazoa; phylum Chordata; class Mammalia; order Rodentia; family Octodontidae; genus Tympanoctomys; species Tympanoctomys barrerae. Next base: position 2,870 of record NDGN011489589.1, on the reverse strand, counting down.
CTTCCTCTCGTACTAGAGTGACTGCTACATCCTGCTCACACCCTTCTGAAGAAGTAAAGACAAAAACCTTGTGGAGACCGTTGCCCCATGTCTGAGTATACTCTTTCTCAATACTCAGACATTTGACAATTGAGTGACAATTGAGTCTGGGGGCTTATTTCCAATAATAAGAAACAGCAAGCACAACTTAAATTGAATGTTTGTGAGAAGAAATAACCAGAAGTGGGGTCTGGAAGTGGGGTCCGGAAGTGGGGTCATGGAACGAAACCCATGTTGAGTCTGATTAAAGAATTGACCCCTATTTTGATGCTCTTGGGAGGTGGTAGCGCCTTTAAGAGGCGGAGCCTAATGAGAGGTCTTTAGGTATTCAGTATGCCTTCCAAGGAGATGGGGCAACCCAGCCTCTTCTTGTCCTCCACATTCCATATATGGTGTGGCCACATTTCCTCTGCCACACACTCCTCCCATGATGCCTTGTGCCCTCACAGCCAAAAGCCTGTTCAGTCAAACCATCGTGTACTGGGCCCTCCAAAACTGCCTGCCAAAAGGCCCTTTCCTCTTTGTACTTTGAACTATCTCAGGTATTTATTTCAGCTACAGAAGGTTGACTAATCCATTCAAGTGAGTGTCTTTCTAATAGCAATACTGAGGAGAGGAGCTCATCATGGTAATTTCTCATGCCATGCTTCCCAAAGGTAGCATCCCAGCAAACCAAGGCTAATATCATCACTTCTTTAGGGTCCAACTAATTACGTCTATATAACCAGTCCTCTCTTTCAATGGACAAAAGTAGCCCCTTAGCTCATGCCTGCTTCGAATCCTTGGCACAATTCTTGGCACCCGTCAAAAGATTTAGTTCCCTTTATTGCTCCCTTTCATCATCTCCTGAACCATTTAGCGCATTTATTCTAGGTTTTGGAGGGAGATGGAAGAAAGAGAACGCAAATTGTAGTTGTCCACCAACAGCTCTGTAGGAGCGCACTCTGATTTTGTTGGGACTCTGAGATGGTTACAAGGTAGCCTTCAAAAGTCAATGTGTTAGAAACACAATCTCTAAAGTCATCTACTGATAGTATGTGGAGGTAAAGGCCACCGTTGCAGTCCTGCTAGACCCCTTGCCTTCTTCTAACCTCCCAATTTCAATCCAGCAGGAGATGCTGTCCATTTTACCAGCATACCTGGTTCCTCTCCCTCACTTCTGTTGCATGCTTTCCCACATGTGCAAATAGGCAAGACCTTTTATAGTCAATTTTTCACCGCATATGTCTCTCCCCAAGCCCCATCTCTCCAAGTCTGTAACAGTTTCTGCCAGTGTAGGTGCTTAATAAATCGTCAGTGAAGGAATGGAAAGTTAAATGGCATAGCACAGGGCTAAGAACATCATTTTCTAGTTGAGCTGTGTTGAACAGTAGCTCACTTATGAAAGGCTTGGACCTGGTTGGTGTTGCAGTTGGGAGGTGTGGGCCATTGAGGAGGTTGGTGGGACCTAGGAAGGAAGAAGATCATTTGGAGTGAGTCCTTAGAGAAGCTGCTGTGACCCTGGCCTCTTCCCAGAGAGCTTTCTGTGCTTCTCTGCTGCCACTGTAGGAGGAGCTCTGCCCCACCATGTCCTGTCCACCATGATGGTCTTCCTCAGCACAGGCTCAGAAGCAGCTGAGACAAGCAACCACGGACCGACATTTCTGAATCTACAAGCCACTAAGAACCTTTCCTCTTTGAAGTTGATATTCTCAGGTCTCTTGTCACCACAATGGATTGCTAATACAAACAGTAAACATGGCGCCGTATGCTAAGAATGCAGAGGTGACCAAAGATGGCGTGGTGACCCCATCAAGGAACTCATTACCTGCAACCCTCGACACTGTCCCTACACAGAATGAAATTCATAGCTTTGCACTTGAATTTCAGGCTCAACCTTGTGTCTGTTCTTACTCCCAAATCCAAGCACATTGAACGCAGTGCCAGGGCCAACACCTTTTTGCCAAAATTAGATCTGTAGGCTTTCAAGTGGGCGTTGGTACCCTTTCACCCCAGGTTTGCACCATCAAATGTGATGACAGTCAGACAGTGTGTCAGGTTAGACATACCTTACAGAGCAGCGCATATCCAAAGATTTCTCAGTAAAACTAGACGCAGGCGTGTCCTCCCCAAGGACAGTAAATCTGGGCCCTCCAACTGCATTCACCCATATTTTTGTTACTATATTGGACTACCACAGGCAGGCTACAATAGGAAGAAGAGAGAAACATTGCCACTCAGAAGCCTGAAGGTGCAAGGTCAAAAGTCTGCACTGGCTTTTCACCTTATTGCAGCAGAACCTTGAGGTGGACCAGAGAATCACATGATAAGGGACAGGGTATGTGTATGTGTGTGTGCGTGTGTGTGTGTGTGTGTGTGTGTGTGTATCTGTCTGCCTGGACTCTCTTCCCTTATAAAGCACCAGGGGCTCTAAGAGAATGACCTTATCTGGTGCTAACCGCTTCCTGAAGGCCCCCTCTAACACTATAATCAGATTAAATTTCTACACAGTTTATGCTTCCCAGTGGAGACTGATGTCAGCACCTGAAGGTTTTGGCACAACTCAAACCATAGCAACTACTAAGGAATATAACCTCCCCCCCCAAAAAAAAACACATGAAAGAAACTGTAATCCTGTTGAAGAGCTGTCTATTTCATTAATCTTAAGACAGGTGTAGGGCTCTAACCCAGGAGATACAATGGTAGAGCTCCAACCCAGCAGATACAGTGGTAGAGTTCTAACCCAGCAGATACAATGCTAGAGCTCTAACCTAGAAGATACAATGTCCTGTGTTTGATTTTAACAACTGTACAAAAGCAAAAATAAAAAATCAAAAGAAATAGAACTCAGT
>NDGN011489580.1:0-11036 GCA_002564285.1 Tympanoctomys barrerae | reverse complement strand
CTGGCACCGCCTTTGGGCATGACTTCTCCATTGTGCTTTGGCTTAGGGCATGGATAGAGATTTATGCACAAGTCAAACCGGGACTCACTCTAACTAGATAAATAAAAAGTCCGCGCACACTGCAATGGTGCCTTTGAGCCCAGAGATCATGAGAAAATGTACCCAAATTTATCACATAGGCAGTCGGTGGCGTTCTGAAGATTGCAATCATATTTTACAAGCCCTGCTTTCCAGGACCACCACTGAGCACCCTTCTGATCTGAAAATCTAGTTACTGCCTTATAGCACTCTTTTGTCCTCGTAATTTGCACAAACACTCCTTCTCCTTTAACTCGCAGCCCCACTGGCATTCGCAATGCCTTTCTCTGTGTTCTGCGCTGGAACAGTGAATCAACTCAAGGATGACATTACAAAAGAGGACAGATGATTTAGGTTATTTAATTAGTGCATGAAACACAAGCTTAATCCTAAAAGAGCACTGGAGCGAGGTCTTTTCCTATCGTCAAACAATTCAAAATCAATAATTAAATACAAATTTTAAAACTTGAGAATCTAGAAGGCAAAATAAATAGGGTGAATGAAGCAAAGAACAAGCCAGGCTGATCTTGCCAAAACTAAAAAAAAAAAAAAAAAAAAAAAAACTCTTTTGCACAGATACATAAAAATACCAAGTTAGGCTTCCTGTACTTTAGTATGAAAAGAGAATGCATGAAACTTAGGGCCTTAGTGTTTTAAGGCAAAAATCAGATAGTTATGATTCTAATGTTGTTTTCATAAAAAAAAAAATCTAAGAAAAAAAAAGACTATGCCAGCCTTCTGGAAAAGATTAAAAGAAAATCAAGAATGTTCTATTGGAAAGACAAAAACAATAGCTGTTTGTAACCAATATTACTAAACCATCATTTTTTAAACTTAAAGGCAGAGTTTTTTATATTTTATTTGTTTGTTTTTAAGGATTTGGGGAATGTTTTATATTAACTATAGGGCCTGACAAAGAACATGAATCTTCAGTAATTTTTAAAGAGGGAAAAGAAGAAGCAATGAGAAAATGAGAGTTTGGACCAGCTTCCCTCAGAGTTCATGTGGGGTTAATACCTTAGGGACAAATGAGACTTGCAGGTTCGAGTCACATAACATTCCCAGGAGCACTGGGCACAGCTAGGCGCACCTCCCTGTGTGTCACCTGCTCTTGGAGGGTAAATCAAAGAGCAAGCTTTCCCTTCAGAAGGCTTTCAGAAGGAAATTCTGCTGTTTGGGAAAGTGCAAACTCGCAGCACCTGTGATGCAGAACCTGGACAAAGGACCCTCAGGGAGCGGGCTGACATCAGAGCCCATCTACCCTCCTGGCCCAAGCATAGCCTCAGCCTCTTCCTGGGCTGTGATCCGCAATGCCCCTGGGCAGCACACGCCAGAGCGCAGGAAAAGCAGCTCTCCAGCTCTACTCCTGGAACTGACCCAGGCTTGAAGGGAAAGGGCGCCAGCCCCGTCCAAGTCCCCTGAGCACTGGCTGGAGTTCAGGGCCTTGGGGTGTGGCTCCCACTCATGCCATGGAGAGTCACCTGCACTAGACACACAAACGTGAAACCAGAACCCGGACCCTCCTGGGCACAGCTTCCTGTGCATTGGCCCCGGGCTATTCCCTGTTGCCAGAGTCCAAGCAGTTCCCGGATGCTTCTGAAGCAAGATCCAGCCACAGGGGATGGCAAAGGGGCCACCATGCCACCCCGAAGGCAGAGGCACTTACGCTGAGATGGTCTGATGTCAGAGACAGAAGGTCCTTGCTAGAAGGATGCAGTCTTTCAAATAGGATGGTATCTGCTCCTTTGGAATAGAGCTTGATCTGCCCTGCTGGGTTTCGAACTGAAAGAAAACAAGTGTGGAAAAGTGGATCCTCATCAAGAAAATCTGTCAAAACTACTGTAGTGAGGAGTTTGGAAAAGGACATCGTGTTGTAGCCAGTAGTAAAATATTCAGTGACACTGGCTAGGTCATACCTAAGCCACTGGGCTCCCTTCCTATGTTATTAACCTAGAAATATTTTTTTCTGCTGGAATCCTCTGACTTTCTCAAGTCAGAAACAACTGTTCCTGCACTGATGTGTGGGACTCTCCTATTTCTTTGCCTGCTGTTGCTGAAGGATTGATAGATTGGAATTAAACCTTCTGTATCTGAGCAGAACGCAGAGCTGTTTAAGAGTTCCTAGTGTGAAATTCAAGAGTTACTATTCAAATCCCTGTCATCGTTCTGCCAAATTGTCTCCATATGGAATTCTAGAAATGCCGCCACGGCTTAGGCCTCCATCCTTGGCCCTTGCTGCTTTCTTTCTTTACTGCCTCTGCTCCTGGAAAGCCCGTGTAGCCAGTGATTCCCAGGTTAATCCTGGCAGCAGCACACCCTACAGAGTGCTCTTGAAAACTAAAAACAAAGCCTCGACCCTCTTCCTATAGAACGTCTGCTGTGACGAGGCAGTCTTCTTACCTCCCAGGTTTATGAACAACAGCCTTCCCTACCTGCAGGCCTGTCACCAAATTTTTCAGAACACGTGACCCACCTTTGTAGGCGTGGCTTCACAGCTTGACGTGAAGTAGGCACTTAAGAATTATTTACTGAAGAAATACATGAATGAATGAGTGACGTGGCTATATATGTCTTCCTTCCCAGGCTGTGTGGGTCCCAGCTTCCCGCTCTGAACACTGTAGCCCTCATGAGCTTCATCAATTAAATCAAAGAGCATTCCAGACTTCCCACTTAATTATACCTTTTCTCTAAAAGAAAAATGCCCCAATACAGTTGAACAGAAATACCCACTACTATTCATTTAATGGAATATAAACTTTAGAGTTTGGTTTAAAGGAATATAACAACCCAAGTACACCAATTAGCTACTCTGCCCCTCTGATCCTTGGTCCATGCTTAACTTACTCTGATTTCCTGCTGGCTTAAACAGATGTAGTGCACCCTAGAAAGATTTTAGTACAGCACCCTGGACAAGTTTTTCTTCTGTTCTAGGCTTTTCTGTCTGCTTTTCTGGCTTCTGAACTCACATGGTTCTTGTACTTTATCTGTGATTTATCTGTGATTATACACTTTGGGAGAAAACAAATAACCTATGCAATCAATTGACATAATTGTTTAATTAGAAGTAACAAAAGAGTCCTAGGGGAAGTTTGATTTTTCTTTTGTTCTACAACAGTCTGATTTAATAAGTTGCCCCGTATTCTCCCTTTGGCCACCAGAAACACAAATGCAGAGTATGGATAGCCTACATTGCCAGCATGATTCTCTGTGGTTATTTGTACAGCCCAAAGTAGGGTACGATTCTCAAATGTTTTGGTCCCAGGATCCCTTCACACTCAATACTCAGGGAAGGCTTCAAATCTGATTACATCAATACTCTGATAGCACCAAATATCGTATCTCTACAGCAATGATTATTATAACGGTAATAAATCTAACATGTACCAACATAAATAATTTTTCTATAAAAATAACTACATTTTCTAAACAACAAATCTATAGAGAGTTGACACTATCTTACATGATTGCGGGTCTCTTTAAAGTCCGGCTCACTGAATACCAGCTGGGCCCTCCCAGCTTCCGTGTCCCTCTGCTCTAATGTCCCACATCAGGTGAGTTGGGTGTGGTAGTACGCACCCCTTATTCCAGCGCTTTGGGAGCCTGAAGCAGGAGGATCGCAAGTTCAAGCCCAGCCTGGGCAATCTAGCAACTTAGTGAGACCCTGTGTCAAGATACACACGGGCTGGGATGCAGCTCAACGTGAAGGCCCCAGGGGGGAGCCCATTCTTATACCAAACACCATGCATATATACTGTGCTACAAAACTCTGCAGTATATTCATGAGAAAAAGACTGAAAAAGACAAGTAACAACAGCACAATAATGAAAATATTTTGTCCAAATACTCTTGTCCTTGTGCAGCCTCTGAAAAACCTGACCATCTCTATCTCTGTTTGTACACAAAATAGTGTTTAAACAACCCAACTTCGAGCATCCTTTCTAGTTGTGTTTCTCTGAGTCAATAAATACCTTCTATACTTGATGCCTTTTCTTAACCCAGACCCACCCTTTAAGTCTGAGATTGTGTAAATTGATTTTCATGGAATTCTGCCTACGTTTACTTACTAAAAACATTTATATTTCTTTTTTCCCAAGGCTTTGGGTCATCTCTGTTGAAAGTTAATAAAATCTCAGTCACATCAGAAGTTAGACTTTTGAAAATAAATTTAAAACAACACAATACCTTTACATGGTCATGTAACATATGGGCAAAGGTCACTATTTTGAGGTTATAAATCTTCTATTATGTGTCCTTTAAGTAACAGAGAAAGCTCTGCTCCTCAGAGATATTCTGACTCTGTTTCTTCTCCCATCCTCTCCCTGGCAACTTCACATGTGTTTGGTCTCAGGTTCAGGCACAAGGCTGACTGCTGTTAAATGGGTGTCGCCTGTCCCAAACATCCACAGCGTCCTCTCTGACCTAGCCTCCCACTACCAGCTGAGCATCTCTTGGGCGTAACCAGGCCCATCGATCTCACACTAGAGACATTCACCTTCCTCTAATGAGCTGTTTCTCCCATGACCTGTGTCTCTGCATTCATCCCCCCCCCAAACTAGATACCTGGACACCACCCGAAGTTGCTCCTGCTGCCACCTGTGTACCATAAAACACCTGACATGGACAACAGAAGGGGGCGAAATGTATGGGCCTGCGCTTTCAGCCCATGATCAGTAGCTCCAAGACAGAGAGATCATGGTGGAGAGGCACAGGAAAGGAAAGCTGCTCGCTTCGTGAGCCAGCAGAGAAGGGAGCCTGAGATCTGCAGGGACCAGAGACGAGAATAGATCTTTCTGGGCTATACCCCAGAGACTGCTTCCTCCAGCAGAGCCCCGCCTCCCAATAGCAGAATCAGCTACAAGCTCATCGGTGGAGTGTTCTGCGAGTGGTCCAGCCACCTCTCAGCAGGCCTGCCTCTGGCCACCTGAGGCTTCTGGGCTGTGTTTTTGATCCAACCCGTAACACCAGGTTTACTAATTCAGTACGTCTGTACCCACTGACAAAATTTGACAGAGATCAATTCATATTTAGATGCAACAGACTTAAATCACAGCTCTGGCCTCAGAACGAAAACCCTCCTCGCACTGAATCTGTACACTGATGATAGGATGAATGATAAACAACACCAAGCAAGGAAAGAAAAAAGAAGAGAGGAAGGTGGAGGAGGAGGAGGAGAAAATGGACATGGGGGGAAAAGAGAAGAAGAAGGTGAAGAAAAGGATGATTGGAGGTGGCAGCAGCAGTCACAAATGAGCCTTCATGTCTCCATGCTGCTCCCCCCTCAAGCCATGTGACAGTCATGAGAGCAGGATCATTTCTTGCCTAGTTATCAAACAGAGACTCTTCTGTCCTCCTAGAGCCCCCTCACATGCCTCTTGATTAGAAACCAAATGGAGCCCAAACCCAGCAGCCACGCCCCTGTGCGCTCTGCGGTGAACACTACCTTTCGTCATGTGCAAGCCATTAAGGCAGACGTCTGATGCTTGCGGTTAGGCTGTGATTTCCCCATGCCTGTCATCGTGACCGATGCTGAAGCAAAGCCAAGTCTCCCTGTGGAGCAATCTGAGGTTTTTGTCAACATGCTCAGAGCAAGGAGAGACCAAGTCTGGGCCAAAGCAGCATCACCAATACATCCCTACAGTCATAAAGAGAAGACAGCTCTCACTGCAGCGACATGGAGCCAACACCTAGAAGCAGTGGGTGTCCCCCTGAGCAGAGGATGGCATACAGCTTGTTGTCATAAAAATAAACACAAACAGCTTCAGATGACATTTAGTTTGCACTTGCTGAGGGCAATCTTTCAGGACCAGTTTCTGGTGGAGACCCCAAGCCCTACCATTGCATAGACACACTTTTTCCACTATAGAAATGGACTTAACACAGGACCTGAACATGTATAAGTTACAAAGTTCGGGATGAATCTTATTTAATACCTATTTGTTATGGCTGCATCTAGTTGTCCCCTCAAAGCCTCATGCAGTCATGGGGTAGCTTCTGGAGTTTGTGATTGATTCTTGATCTAGTGCTGGGATTGTGAGTGTGGGTGCTGCACCTTCCCTGGGGTGGGTAATCTGCATTATAATGTAAGAAAGGAAGAGAGGACTGGTAGCCGCTGCAGCTGCTGCCCCTCGTTAGGCTCTTTGCTGTTCTCTGCCACCATGAACGGCTGCCCTCTTCCGCATGCCGCTCTGCCTTGGAGCCAGCCAAGTATGGACTGAAACCTCCACTGTAAGCTAAATAAACCTTTCCTTCCTTAATTCTGGGTGTCAGGTATTTTGTCCCAGCAATGACAGAAAAATAACTATAAACTATTTATAGAAAAGTGTCTACATGCCAAGCTGTGTTCTTGGCCCTGAAGGGCTTAAGGCTAAGGCGTGGTTCCTTCCCTGTCTAGGACTGGAACAGTCCTGAATCCGTGAGGACTGCTCTGATGCTGATTATGAGCCAGGCACTGAGAAGAACACAGGCAGAGACAGTTATTTGGAGAACAGGAAAAGGCAGGTGGCCTTTGAACATTACTAGATGAATAGGATTTTTTCAAGAAAGAGTAGTAAGGAAAAGCATTGTTCTAGATGAGAAAAAGTCACCGCAGAAGACATAAACACACACAATGCACCCCAGAGGCAATAAGGCCTCGTGTATGGCGTTCAACTTGCAAAAGAGAAGCAAAGTAGGTTGACATCAGATTGTGAATAGTCTCGCGAGTCTCTCTAAGGACTTTATCCTTTAAATTCTAGGAAGCCATCGATGTTTCTTGAGTAAGTGGCGGTACATTAGGCCTGTGTTTTAGAAGGAGAACCCTGGTGTCAGCAGAGAGGATTATTTTTAGGGAAACAATTTTGAAGATATTGCAATAATGCAAGCAAGCAGTGACAGGACCTTTAATTAAGCCTGTGACATTGAGAAATGAAAGAAAAAAGACAAAAGACCTTTAGTATAAAAGGTGGTTTCTAAAGTTATTTTTGGAAATATTACTCTGATGCCTTTGTGGAGAAAGGGTTTAGAAACAGACTGAGAAAACAGAAGGAGACAGGGTTGAGAAATGTCTCCCACTTCTCCAGGAAAAATAATGAATAACAGTTGAGGATAAGTTAGGTTAGGGGAGTAGTCCTCAAACTGTGATCTTCTGACCTGTCCTATCAGCTAGAAAAGTTCGTTGCTGTCAGCAGACTCTGACACTGGAGGCTGAAGTCCAGCAATATGTCAAGCAACCCAGTCCAGCAATGTTTTGATAAGCCCTCTGGAGAGTCTCAGAGGGGCTAACGCTGGAGAACTCTTACCCTGGAGGCATAAGGATGTGGTCATATCACAAGCAAGTACACTTCAATAGAGGTCAAGAGGCCATACTTTAGAAGAGACGATCCTGGGCTCAAATATTGGCTTTGCCTCTGACCAGTTATGCAACAATCTCTGGGAAGCTACTTAAAATCTTTAAGTTCAATTTCCTGCGTACTAAACAAAGGTAATATACTAATGAAACAATTCAATAAAAGAATTCATTATAAAGTACTCAGTTCACTGAAAAGTTTCCCATGAAAGGTAACTGTTAGTTTTAATTCAGACCATAGAGAGGACAATAGTCATGATAAAGAAAGTTCCACATTTAACATGAGATTTTAGGTAAGTATAGTACAGTTTCTTCCAGGAGAACATTGAAAATCTGTGAATCTCAGGAAAGAATGAAATGGAAGAACAGGCAGGAAGGTCACAGAATGGGCCAAGGCCATCTCATACGAGCAGCAGAGATCACCACAGGAGAACACAGGAACGAGAAGATTAAGGTGTGGGGTGAGGGAAACCGTCAGCAAAGGAATCTAAGGAAGAGAACACTGGACAGAAGGAGGATTGGGAGCCAGTGAGGTTACATAGCGGAAAAAGAGGCAGGATAGGGAAGAAAGCCAACAAGACTAAACATTATTAAGTAAGAGAAATATAGATGGGCAGGGTTACACTGGTGGGCGGATACATAAGCAACGTCCACCATGTTAGGTACTCCCAGGTGACAGGAGCTTCTGACTAGCATTCCTTCTTGTGGAAACAAAAGAACCCTGTGGGGCTAAACAGAGGAAGAAAACTGGCCTTGAGAAATCCGTCTGTGGCAGAAATAGAAAGAACAGCTTGGAAAAATCAGCAGGCCTTACAATGTAGACAATACTTTAAAGAAACAGGATGGTGTAGAGTTTTGTGGCCTGCAAGAAGGAGCCATTGATGGAAGGACTTCAAAGCACAAGCACAGAAGAAGGCAATAAGGAAGATCAGAACGGCACCAGGGAGAGCCTCAGCTTTGAAAAGTAGTTGGGGTAATTTTCCTCTGATCAGGAAAGGAAGCAAGTGGTCATCGGGGGAGGAGGAGAAAGGGGAAGAGCGTGTGTTCATGGTGGGCATCCCTGAAGCATAGCACTGAGGGTTAGCACTGAGCCAGGGAAGCACGGTGTGGTGGTGGTGGTGGAAATTCAGGGTCTTAGAGAATGCGCTCCGACAGCAGGGTGAACAGAGAAGGGAAGTGAAACGCAGAGGCTGCTCCTGAGGTCTACAACAATTGGCATGTGCCAAGCAACCCAGAGCATCACCCTGAGCTGGCCCCAATGCCCGCCAGGCTTCCTGGGTTGAACCCCCATGCACAGGGAGCCACAGGAGCCTGGGCAGCCTTCTCCATCTCCCCAAGTCACAGCTTCACCCTCTGTAAAATGATGCAGCTTACCTGCCTCCCCATGGCTGCAGTGAAAATCAGTTAACTCAAGCCGAACATTTGGGACAGTGCTCGACAGAAGCGTAGGAACCCTTGATTTAGCATTGATTGCTAAATGTCAATCAGGTTTTACTATAGAGCTGAGACTAAGCTGAGTATCCCAGGAATTGACAAAGTTACAAAAACATCACCACTCTCAGCACATAGCCAAAAATGCAGTTATCCTTGAAAAGCACCATTAAGATCAAACCTAATCCCAGCCGCCTACCATACCTATGACAGACATCCTTTTTCTGATATTGTTGAAATCCAAAAAGGCAAGCAACTGGTAGGTAACAAGCGTTCCCAATTCTTCTATTGTTATTGAATCTGGAGTCCGGGACTTAAAAATGAAGCCATAGTTGCTAGCAGCTGTTACCAGGGCCCCTTCATCAGGTGACTGAACTTGGTAAGTCAGCTTTCCTAGAAAGAGAAAAAAACAACAAAAATCCAAGTATATCAAAGTTGAGAATAACAACTAACATAGAACCCCAATGCCATTCCCAGCTCATTCTTTATACCCAACTCAACTAGCAGCTTTAAAGATGCCTTTGCTACCTATAGGCCTTTGCTCCCTACCCACCTACTGACCAGGTGTCTGTCCTCTGGGATACCACCAGGACCCCCGTATGTACCACCATATAGTCCTTGTCATCTTTTAGGAAAACGTCTGTTTCTAAGGCTGCTTTGGCTCTGTGCTGCCCAGAGACCATGCTTTTATGTTTTTGGTGACTAGAGATGAACCAGAGATATTACATACATTAAGTCAATTTAATAACTATAGCTGAAAAACATTGGTTCCCCCAGCAAGATCTGACTGCCAAAAGGCAAGGGAGCAGCTACTCTGAATTCCACCTCCACTAGCCACCAACACCCATTTCATGAGGACACACATAAGAAATCCATTGGAATGAAATCAAACCAGGATCTCAGTCTCCATTACTTGATACTGCTTGATACTGTTAGAGTATCAACAAAAGGGAGAGGAGACAAAAAGAAATATATATATATATGTATATATATATATACATATATATATCTTTAAAATATAGTATCAATAAAGTAAATCCTTCTATGTAAAATGATATCCCATTTGTAAGAACAAATCAGAAAAAATAGGTGAAGTCAGAATCATATTTCTGATTTATAGTGATAGTTAAGATAAATGGTTAAAAAACCATTTATCTAAGTCATGTATTATTAGAATACATTATGATTCCTTTGGGTTTAACAAAACAAAAAAATCTCCACTTACTTTTATACACAATGCAAGACTAAGCGTGAAATGATCATACAGACCGTTACCACTGGAGGCGTTCGGGAAAGAAACTACTGCTGTGCCCCTATGAGTCTTTGTGTTGTATTGTTTTACTTGATGTAATAGGCACGAATTAATTTTTGAAATTAAAGAGAGGAGAACTTAAAGCGCTTGCTCGATCTCCCTATGAAATCATATAATAGCATCTACCATTGACAACATGGTAGGTCAGGTGCAAGGGCTGGCCTCTTTTGCTGCAAATAACTTTAAAGACATTTAATATTTTTGATTACATGCATTCACTGGCCATAAGTAAGAACTGTCCTGGCCAGACTGAGGAAAAGAACACCAACGGCACTGGAAACAAATACTGCATGCAGTTCTTGCCTTGAGCACAGTTGCTAAAGTAAGAAAATTTCGTCCATGGTCTCAGTCTATGTAGACTAGACAAGGCACAGCCAGAAGCTCCCAAGGTAAGAAGAGTGATGAGACTACCTCTTACAGCTGACAAGCTATATTTTAAAAGTACATTGGAAATCTGTTCCCCTTAAAGAGACCTATAGTGAAAACTGCCTATCTAGATCCCCATTTATCAGCATAAGCACAGAAAAAATACTATGCCGACACATTATGACCAAACGCTAACTCTCATGTATACTTACATCACGATCTCACAATATCTTATGGCTTAAGGAAATCAAGCTGAAAACGTAAAGGAAAATGTAAATGCAAGTCCTTTCTGGAAGAGCCAACCAGACCCGAGGAGTTTCCATAACTACAGTTCCAAGAGAAAGTGCCGGCGCATGGTGAGAAGTCATGAAAGTAAGAGTAAATATGGCACAGCAAGAGCCATCAGAAACAAGAGTCAGACGCACATGCACCTTAGATCCCAGGTGTGCTAGGAGCAGCACATGCGGCGCATTTCACAGAGCCCTAAAGAGTAAATACAGTGTGAAATGAAGCAGAGTGGAAAGA
>NDGN011489578.1:0-13606 GCA_002564285.1 Tympanoctomys barrerae | reverse complement strand
AAAAAAAAAAAAAAAAAAAAAAAAAAAAAGAAAGAAAGAAAGAAAGAAAGAAAGAAAGAAAATCTATAAATAGTAGGAGATGCTAACCCTGGAGAGTGCCAAAGATATGTGGCAGAAATCAGCAGAGATGATCAGCAGAGCCCAGCTGTACCAGTGGCAGTGATCAAATGTGTCCCTGAGTCTTGGCTAGCAGCAGCAACCAGTAGTGCAGAGCAGTGCTGACTGACACTCACTGGCTCCAACTGGTGGCACTGTCAGATGGCAGCAGACTGGTGGCAGCTGGTGGCACTGTCCCACAGCAGCAGACTGGTGGCAGGGTAGGGCCCAGATGCATTACAACAAGGGCTGAGGGCCACTGGCACTAAGCCCAAAGCCATTAGCAAGCTACACTTTGTTGATCTGTTTTCTTTGTTTTCCTTCCATACTGGGGATCGAACCCAGGGGAATTGCAGCTTGCGACATCTCTCTTGTTTTTCTTTTGAGACAGTGTCTTCCCAAGTTGCACAGGCAGGATTTAATCTTGACACACTTCTGCCTTAGCCTCCCCCCATGCTGGGATTACAGGCGTGCACTGCCACCCCTGGCTGATTTATGATTTCTTTCCAAATCAAGCAAAGGAACCCTCAGGTGATTACTGAGAACTTCACATTAGTGAAATGAACATCCAGGAAGCAATGATGCCTCTTGGCTGGGGCCTGTGTTTCCATGCTCCTTTAGCTCTGCAAAGACCAGACTCCCTGGCCATTTTTCCATTCTTTAGGGTTAAGAGCTGATCCTAAAAGATCAGCCTTTGTTTCTTCTTCCCATCACAGGAACTTAAAAATTATACATTCTTTCAGTTAGAAAAATTGTTAGGACCTGGGCCTGGTGGCACACACTGCACTGCCAGCTGAGGAGGCTGAGGTAGGAGAACTATTACGAGTTTGAGGCCAGCCTGGGTTACACAGAGAGTTTAAGGCCAGCCTGAACTGCATAGTGAGACCCTATCTCAAAATGTAAAAAGAAGAAGAAGGAGAAGGAGAAGGAGAAGAAAGAAAGAAAGAAAAGTTGATAAGAAAAAAACAAGTCCTTGATTTAAAGTTGTGTGTCCTGGCTTGAAGGAGGTCCTAACAGGCTTGCATCTCGGGGTCCACCTTGGCCAGGGGCAGTGACCTGCTGGAGAGTAGAATCTTCCCAGCAAGTGCTGGCCCATGAGGAGGCAAAAGTATAGCACTGTGCCAAGCTTCCAGTGTTTTTGTTGGTTTACAAAAATTAAAAACTGAATTGAGTTGAAATGAATTGAATTGAAATGTTCTGCATAATGGCTGGTTCGTGCTCCAGCAATCCATTTATTCATTTATTCATGTAGCAAATCCTGCCATCATGAAGCTCCTGGGCAAACAAACGACTCTCAGAAGAGATGCCTGGGGGTACCCTGGAGATGGAGAAAGCTTTCGGAAATATAAAAAGAGATATAAAACCCACATTGATCAATTAAGTCCAACAAGGTCAACCTTGTAATAGAAAATAAAAACAGTAAAAATGAAAAATTACACTAGTCCCCCTTTATCTATTGGGAATACATTCCAAGACTCCCAAAGAATTTCTGAAACCACAGATAATACTAAACCCTACATATACTGTATTGTCTCATATATATACTGTATTTTAGATATACTAAATGTAATAAATCTTTATTTATTAATTAGGCACAGTGAAAGAGTAAGAACATTAATAAAGTGGAACGATTACAACAAGATACTTTGATAACAGTTATTTTAAATGTATGAATATTTTATTTCTGGAATTTTCCAACCAACACTTTTAGGCTGAAGTTGACCTCAGATAACTCCTAGAAAAGGGAAACCTTGGATGAGGAGAGAATGCTATACATCTACAACAGAATTTTTAAAATTCTGTTCCCAGAAGCTTGCGTTTCTGTCTATCAAGAGAATTTCAAACAGGGGCCACATGAAAGGCCTCTCCGGGAAATGTTTAAAGATGAGGACGCTTTTGAAGCCAAGCAGGCATGCACCGCAGAGTGTGCTCATTTGGGTTTCAGGTGGAATCCCTTCTAGAACATGCAACATCTGTGTCCATTAAACACAGCCCTGAGTCTCAGCAGTATGTGGACTTGGAGCAGATCTCATGACTCAGACCAGAACGTCAACTTGAAACAAGCAAGGCTGTGGACCCCGCTTACAGGGGGAGCCATTGGAGTGGAGCAGCTGAGGTGGGAGCCTGAGGCACAGGCTGGAAGCGTGCTGCTACGTCTCCCCATTGGGGAGTGAACCCCCCTCAGCTCCCTCACGCCTGCTCGGTTTGGGGTCTTTGCAACATTTACTGGCTTCTGGCACTGTCACAAAACCCAAATCCCAAAGGAGGAGCTGTTCAGTTGGTACAGATGGCTGAAACAAAGACAAGATGGGGTAGAAGACCCACCTCTATGCTACTGATTTTCTCCAGCAGAATTGCTGCAGCAGTTCAGACCACTGTTTGCTTTTGTTTGGTGAGTCGAGGTCTATTTCTGAGGGTCTGAGCTACTTGCACAGGATGGAGAAGGTGGAAGGTGTCCCTGAACAATCTTAGAATACATGCAAATTCAAGGTCCGGAGGGCTTAGGTATTCCTTCTTGTGTTATGGTACTTACTTAGTTTCTCTACAGAAGCTATGAATTCTGCTTCACTGTCTGTCTATACCTAGAACATTCCGATTCAATAAATAAATTCAGTATCTGGTGGCCAGGCCTGCTGGTACACACCTGTAATCCCAGCACTCCAGAGGCTGAGGCAGGAGGAGTACCATGAATTTGAAGCCAGCCTGGACTGCAAAGGGAGCTGAAGACCAGCCTGAACTGAACAGTGAAACTGTCTCAAAAAGACCAAAAGGAAAAAAAGAAAAGTATCAAATGAATGAATGAATGAATGAACAACAAATGGTGGACTTCAGGAGAAGTCAATCAACACTATAAACTCTCAACAGGTGCTTCAGGGAGTGTCTCGGTCCCTCCTCTTTCTGCTCCTTGGGTAACAAATCAAAGCTAAATTATCTTCTCCTGCACCCAAAAGAATGAGCCCCAAGTAGGACTGCCAGGTCTAAATCATTCTCAGGGTGAATAAAAAGCTGGGCCACCATGAAATGACAGTCATAGTTTGCTCACATAGCTTGACCTTGTAAGAAATAGGGATGGTTTGCTGGCCAGCTGTCAGGTGTTCAGAACCAGGAGAAAGAAGCAGTGGTCTCTCTTCTTGACCACAGACCTTCCCCAAACGCTCCATTTTTTCCCATCTGCTGTTTTCCACTCTTGCTGTCCCAGCACCCCACGCGCTCACCTGTGCCTCTCCCTCTGGATGCCGCCTGCTGTTGCCTCACCCAGCAGACTCAGCCACCTCCATGGGCCCTTTCCAGCTGGAAAGAACAGCTGTGCCTTCGCAGCCCGGGACGCTCAGGTGCTGTATTTCTCATCTTCTCCACCTGGCCAGACAATTGTAAGATCCTGGAGGAAAAAAGTACAGTGTTACTAATATCCATAGCCCTGCACAATGAACACACACACACACACACACACACACACACAGAGTATATATTAGCTACATAAGTTATGTCATATGCATATGACCTAGTGCGTATATTGCATTTATTATTTTTAAAATTTTTTTTTTTTTTTTTTTGGCGGAACTGGGGATTGAACTCAGGCCTTTTAGCTTGCCAGGGAAGAGCTTATTCTACTGAGCCATCTCCCCGGCCCCGTGCATTTATTATTTTGATAGCTATTCGAGTCACTGAATGTCAGGTCAACACACTGAGCACCAACGTCTGACCTAGAAAAGGACCTCCATGGGAGAGTTTCTTCTCCTTTCCTCCACGTACTTCTTTCGTGGTTCCTCCCAGCAGAGCTCAGACACACATGGTCCCCCGCTGCTCTCTGCCTGGGAGAAACTGAAGTCTTCCTCATAAATCATAAATACATGATTTCTGCATGTATTTATTTATTTGTTTGTTTGTTTGTCTGTTCTGCGGTACCAGGGATTGAACTCGGGACCTTGTGCTTGCCAAGTAAGCACTTATTCCACTGAGCTATCCTCCCAGCCCTCTGAGCACTCTTGGTGCACCTACCTCCCCTCTACTGCTCAGTTCCACTGCTCAGCTCCCCACTACCCTACCTGGCCTTGCATCACCTGAGTAGGGGCCCAGCTGCCTCTTTGCCCATTTCTATAAGCAGTCTGACCAGTCAGTCTCTCTTGAAAGCGTTGTGAACTTGTCTCTAGCAGCACAGGGGATTCTCCTCAGGCAGGCTCTGGATCCTCTTCTGCCCTGCTCCCCTCCTCTCATTCTAGAATTATCAGCAAGTCGCCCCATGTTTGCCTTGTACCCAACTCCTCCGGATTCTCACCCACTTCCTCACACGTGTATAGACACATTCCTTACAGTGTTCTCCCAAGAATTCTGGAACACGTCTTTTCCACTCCTTGCCTCACAATCTGCCATTGATTGAACCCTGGAATAAGCAATGTGTTTGGGTCTCTCTGGTTTCCTAAACTGCAAAAGCCAGTCTTGAGTCAGTGTTGATCTTTTCAGTTCTTCCACTAAAGTCCTCCTAGTTTCCAGCTTGTTGCTCCTGGTTCTAACTTCATTCATTCTCTCCTTGATTCATTCTTTTACACAAAAGTTATTTGCTTAGAGCTAACCGTGCTTGTGTGCCTGTTTCACAAAAACAAATTAGACTCCCAGTTCATGGTGAAAGCTGAGCTTGCTCATTGTTTTTCTCAGTTGGTTCGAGGAACGAGTCAGAGGTATTGCCTGTATGCCAAGGGGCGGCCACAGGAGTTGTTCTTTACAGCAACCTGTGGTTCAGAGACCAGGTCCAAATTCCCATTCTCTTAAGCAGAAACTGGGCCAAACTTGGACTCTAGTTCTCTAGTTGAGCAAAAGGAATCAGTAACAAAATTAAGCTCAAGCTTCAGCTGAATGTTAAACCTCAAAAAATAACTGAAACCTAAAATAACTAATGAAACATAAAGAATAAGCTAATTTTCAAAAAATTCTCTTGCAATAGATGAGGAAAATCCAAAAGTAGCCTTTCTTTTGTAACCTTTAGAAATGTTCCTGTTAAGGTTAAATTTTTCTCTTCTTTGGTTGTAAATATTTTCCTTTAAATATCTCTGAAATATATGAAGAACATTTAGGGCAAAAACATTGTGGACGTCCATTAATTATCAAAGAAGGAGTCAAATACTTTTAAATGCTTGCAATACTTTCAAATCATTATATGAAGATCAAATTTGTGTCCTGACATAGTGAGTTATAATAGAAAAAAAAGAACGAGATGTATTCAAAATAGAGTGGCTTTATTTTGGCATTGTAAGAGAAAGAATGGAAGGGAATTAATAGTTATACATTTCTCACATGACAAGTCCTATGTTGAATGCCTTGTATACTATCTCATTTAATCCTGGACAAAATCTCTGTGTAGAGTAGATCCTGTCTTATTCTTACTCCCATTTTATACATAAGGAGACTGAAATAAAGAGTGGTTTAGACCTATGACTCCAAAGCACATTCTCTTCCATGGTGATTCATTTGAAACAAAGGCCTAATCTCCTTAAAGAGTTACTTGGAAGATTATGGCCACCACCTTTCCCCAGTCCTCAACTGTGGCATTCCAAAAATACTTCATTGACAATTATTAACCCTTAACTCATAAACTTACAGGCAGTTGTATTTGCTTGAGGATTATGGGTAGGACATATCTGCTTGTAGCAGGAAAGTCCGTAAGTCAAAGGCGCAAAGAGCTGTGGAAGGGAAGGGGTTGTTTATAGGCCATTTTATCAAATCCTACCATATTTTGGTTTAAATTAAATCATTAACGTAGGAACTTGTAAAAGGAAGCAGACACACAGGATCTTTTGTATCAGAAGCCTGAAATATAAATAAAGAGAAAAATAAAAGATAGATGATAGAAAATAGTGAGGTGCGAGGTCAATCTTTTGGAAAAAAAAAAAGGTGGGGTGGGGACCAAGAGATGGAGAGAGGGGGAAGAGAGGAGAGAAAGAAGATGGAAAAGGGAGGAAGACACGTCGTGCACAGGGCCCTGCTCCTCACAAAGAAAGCAATCATTTTGTACCACAAACATGTACTAACAGAAAAACTGAAAACACTACCATTTTAAAATTCAAAGAGATTCTGGAAGTCATCTAAACCAGTGTTCCTCAGATGTTAGTGTATATACAGTCCCATCAGAGTCACTGGTTTATCGTATTAAAAATACTGGGCCTTCCCAAGGTCTTCTGCCTCTAGGTGTGCACCTGGAATCTGACATGTAAAGTTTCTAACTTGATTCTCAGGCAAAGCCTGGTTTTGGAGTCTTTCATGGAAGAGCGTCTCCAATCCAGTGGGAGTATACCCTCTGTCACATGCAGGACCTCCAAGCAGATTTGCACCCTGAAGGAAAGCCTGTTTTGTTTGTTTGTTTTAATGTGACAACATTGACTTGAAATTCCAGTCTTAACTTAAAATATGTTACCTTAAAACTTTCATTCACTGGCCCGATCTGCCTACAACAGATATGCAGAAGACAAGGAATTCCTTAGAGTATGTTTCTATTCAAAGACAGCTGACACATTCCCCTGAGGGATTTTTTTTTTTCATCTTTGTTAAAATCAGCTCTTTTCTATAGAAGGTCAAACTCGTGGCCAATGAATATGAAAATCGAATAATAGGAAGAAGTACAGATTAAAATAGCAAGGCAATGTTACTTTACACCCACCTGAATGGAGAAAACTTTAAAGAGTAGTAGGATTTCTTGTTGGTAGTGATTTAAGGAAAGAACATATTCTTGGTGAACATGTGCTATTAAAAACTTTTTTGGAAAATACCCTGACCCACATCTGTTTATGCTCAATATACACATCCATTGTGGCTTAGCAATTCTAGTCCTGTGTATCTATTCCTAGAAGTAAAAAGAAAAAAAAATCCAAATAAAAACTTATGTATAAGGAAATTGCCAGGTTTGGGGCAGAGTATGGAGCAATCAAAGCTCACTTGCACTGCTAGTAGAAGAGCCCATGGACAGAGGCACACTGAAAACTGTCAGTGTCTAAATGCTACTACGTACATGCCATGGTGTCGCAGTGCCTCTCTTGATACATGCCAGCACACGTGTGTAGCTGTATACATTCCACAGAAGAAATATACAGGAATGTGGGCTGCAGAGCCATCCATAGAAGCCTAAAACTGGAAAGAAAAAAACCTGCTATGGTATAAACATTTGGGCCCTGAAAAACTCACGCTGAAATTTAATTGCCACTGTAACGGTATCAAGGGGCAGGACCCTTAGGTGGTATCAAAGGGCCGCTTAGGCTCTCACTGCCTCTTTTGGGGCTTGTCTACTTTTCTGCCATATGGAGAACAGCATGGCTCCCTCCACAGGATGTGGATTTCAAGATACCATCTTAGAAATTGAGACCAGGACCTTATCAGACCCCAAGCCTGCCCTCCTCTGTATCTTTAACTGCCTTGGTTTTCCAGAATCAAGAGAAATTAATTTCCATCTCTCTAAGTGACTCACTGTTACATATTCTGTCATAGAAGCACAAAATGGCCCGAGATGTTACCCAAATACTCACAAAGAAAAGAACAAACAAGAGGATTGTCATAGTCATATAGCACAGAAATAAAAATATGCATGCCATAACTCCAAACATCAATATGAATGAATTTCACAAAAGAGGAGCAAATACAGGACTCCAGCCCCAAATACACAAAATGCTGGCAAGGACTAGAAGTGGTATAATGAAGCCTTCTGGGACTTAACAAAGTTCTACCCTGACCTGAGAGCTGGTTGTAGAAGTATGTTCCCTTCACAAATTCATGGAGCTACATACTTCCACTGTGTACACCAAATTGTTTTCCTGAAAGCAATCACATGAACAGAATCGTTAACACATTGTTCTTATGGAAAAGTCATAAAGCAAATGCTTGTTAGTGGGATGATAGCAAATTAATTCTGTTTGCTCTATAACAATCTTCTTGACTTGAGTCTTGTACTAGCAACTATTGTGAAGACAATGATACATAGTATAATAACTGGGGTTATTCTCTTATTCAGTTATAAAACCATGTTTTATGTTTTATAAATTAAGAAAAAATTAATTATAGTGTATCCACATTATTAATACCATGCTGCCACTAAAATGAAAAAGTTGGCACTATACCAAATTTATATGTATTGTCTTACTTTGAGAAATAGATCATAACCAAAATAAGAAGAGAAATGTATGTGTACATAGTTAATCCTCATAGTGACCTTCTGATATTGGTAGTGTGGAGGGCCACCACCGCATCCTTCACAGTCCCAAATGGGATCTTGCTCACTCGAGCTCAGTGCAGGCTGTGGAGAGATTTCCCTGAATAGGGCTTTGATTTGAATAGTGAGTCTCCCTGAGGCTGTGTGTCTTTCTTCTCAGAGGCAAGTGGATGCCACAGAGGGCTAGCGTCGCTCCTCCCCAACGGCCACAGTTGAGCCCACGTAAGTGAACTGTGAGACTGTGGGGCTAAGACATGACAGAACAGAACTCTCTGCCAAGGCTTGTGTGACTCCAGAGAAAGTTTCTTCCTAGAATTGATTGCAAAGCAGATTACGCATTAACTGCAGCCTAAATCCCGCTGTTCCGTTCCTGTCGCAAGAACACTTTGCTGCTGCTTTTACAAGCCTGGCCTGTGTAGCCCTTCATCTAGCACACACCGCTATCATCACCTTGCCATTTTCCTCAGTGTAAATAGGACCAATAAATGTCAAGGTCTTGGCCGCCATATGACCCTTGGTTCCTGTGAGCTCAGGCCATCCCAGATCCCTACTGGATGGCCATTTGGTCTCTTGCTCTTTCTTTTTGGCATGAAGTTGGAGGCTCACTGCAGGGACCCCCAGTGACAAGATTATTTTACTTATAGATAAAGACACATTGTTTTTTTTTTTTAAAAAAAAAAAAGATGAAGTGACTCAGAGTAAAAAATTGGTATTTGATAGAATTTTGGGGAGATAGAAAATCCTCCATTTTCAATACTGCACCACATAGAAAATTCCTTTTACCAAAATTGAGCCATTAGTCAAATTTCTTTGAAAATGTATGTCCTACAAGGCCTAAAGATAGCTCAAATGTAGTTTTCCTATTCCTTCACTGGTTAAATACCCTTTCACATGACCAATACTAGCTAATTATGATAATATTTCATATAATAGCTTCTGGTAGAGCATTTACCCGAAGTCAGGTGGAAGTTGTTTACTTTTTATTGAACAACACTGCTGCTATGGACAAGTGTTGGTGACCATCCAAATCCCATAGATGAAATCTTGTACAAATCTCAGTCCTCCTTGTCGTGGCCAGCCCTGCGCTTCCAAGTGAACAGACATCACCGGGGCTCTGAAGTGCTCCAATCTGGGCCTGCGTCAAGTTCTAGCCTCCTGGTAGCTGTTGAACCTTCAGCAGGTTATTTAACATCTTCTGGCTTCTGTGACAACTAGGTTCAACTGTGTCAACTGGACCGGCTTGGGAGCCACACGGGGCGTGGTGGGGAGCGCCTCTGGGTGTGTCCAGGTGGGCTGCGGAGGTGTAGCCATGGGTGTTGTCTCCTCACCTTCAACCCCTCTTTCTAGCGCCATTCCTCAGCTCTGCTTCCCACTACCGTGAACTAAGCAGCTTTTCTCTGCCACACTCTGCAGCCCCCAGGTTCCTGCCTTGGAGCCAGGAGCTCTCCAGGGACTGAGTCCTCTGAAAACACAAGCCGAACTAAACCTTCCCTCCCTTAAATTAGTGTGGGTATTGGCTATTACGTCTTGATGATGAGAAGTACAATACCTTTTCCATATGAAATTTTGTAATAAGATTTGGTGCAGTTGTGAGAAGTGAGCCAGCAGCGCACAGTGCGGGGCCGTCCTCTGAGGGCCGCCTCGGGCTCGGCTCATGTAATCGCCTCCAGTGTTCACGCGCAGGTAGCCCATTTCTCTATAAAGGCATGTTGACTTTGACTTTTTGTTGCCATTAACCAGTTCTTGTCATTTTGCCTTTGGGTTTTTTTTGTTGTTGTTGTTGTTTGTTTTCTTCTGTATTTAGGACAGGGTCTACATAATCTATAGGGTCTCACTACCCAGATTGGACTCGTAGTCTGGACAAGTAGTGATCCGCCTGTTTCCAGGTGTCCAATGGCTGGGGTTACATGCCCATGAGCTATCAGATGGCCCTTGCCTTTGGGATTTTTGTTCCTTTGTTTGGTATTGGGAATGGAACCCAGGGCTTTGTGCAGGCTGAGCGTGTGCCATAACAACAGAGCTGTACCCGCAGCTTGGCCTGGGCTTTTGAACTCATATTCAGAATTTTCAAAAGTTTATTTTCAAATAGTTTATTTATTTATTTATTTTTTGCAGAACCAGGAATTGAACTCACACACTTGGGCTTGCCAGGCAAGCGCTTATTCTACTGAGCCATCTCCCCAGCCCCTATTTTGAAATAGTTTAAAGCAAACAAAAGTACAACAAAAACTATATAGAAAACATCCTTTTCCCTTTGCCTAAATTCATCAATTTTTAACATCTTGTGACCAATAAGAGCATGGGCAGGGGCATACTCTGCTTGTCTGTCTCTCTCGCTGTGTCTGTCTCTGTCTGTCCTTCCCTCTCTCCACGCAATGTACAACACACTAATTATTTCTGAATCGTTTAAAGGTACTTTGCTGACATCGTGCCCTTTATTCTTCAGTGTGTTTTTACCCTGCATTTTCTAAGAACAAAGCAGTTATCAAATTTAGGAAACGTAGTATGGACACAACGCCTTACTCTGTGGTCATACGCCAGTTTCAGAAGTTGTCCTAGCACTGTCCTTTAAAGCATTTTGGTAGATGATGCAAACCAATAATACATTTATATTATTTAATGGCTCTAAGAAATCAATGCATTATTTTGAAAAACTTAACTGTTATGAATTAATTTATTTTTAATGTGAGTTTTTAAAAAGGTTGTTTAAGGGTCAACTGAGTCATTTATTTCCCTTAAAGAGCTCAGTCCAGTTCTGAAAGGATTGAGTTTCTGAAGGCAAATCTCCTTCCCTACTCATTGCACCATGAAATTGCTATTCTCAAAGCAACACTTAGAGGACAACATTTACCACTGTCCCTATTTGCTTTATGCTGGCAGTCTAAGATGTAAGAGGAAAAAAATGGTTTCTCACTTCTCTGTCAAAATCTTGGCAACCAGACTCTCTGTTTTCTCAATTAACTATTGAATTCTGACTGCGGAATGGGTATTTTTTTTTTTAACCTGAGCTGACCATTTGGAATTTAAAATTAGCAAAGTAATTATATTTACTGGGCCACTGATTGAAGGGAAATTGCACTCCGCTGATGAATTTGCATGTTGCGAAATGGGTCACGGCAGCAGATGGCCTTCCAAGAAGCAAAAAATAACTTTGGAGTTGGTTGCTCTTTCTCCTTGATTTCCTTAATTGAATCCCACCATATGATAGCGCGAATGCTCAAATCAGGTCAAGGAAATTTGGGATATCTGTATGGTTAACCAAAGACAGTTTGGGAGTTGTCAAATCATAATATTTTGAATTTAAATTGCCATGTGTTGAAGTCTGAGTATAATACCAATGTCAGGTTTTAAATTATCATTAATATTTTTAAGTGCTTAGTTATCCCATGCATTATTCTGGATGCTTTTTTTTTTACATGTATTGGTTTGTTTAATCAAAGCTCATGAACCTAAGAGTGAAGATTATTATAATCTGCTCTCTATAAATGAGAAAACAGATTCAGAGAACAAATTAACCAAGTCCAAAGAAATGTTTAAGTTTTTATTTTTTGACATATGAAATATTTAACTGAAGCCCAAGAAGAGTTTATCTGTATGTAGCTCAAAGAAAAAAAAATCAAATTTAGATGTATGGTTTTATTTTTGTTTGTTTGGGGTGCTAGGAATTAAACCCAGTGTCTCCTGCCAGCTAAGCGCATATTCTGCTCCTGAGCTATACTATCCCCAACCCAGACTGTGATTCCCAAATACCATTTCAATTTCTAAATACCATCTCCCACTAAAAGAATACAAGATGCCTCCCAGAAATGGCTACTTCCAGAGATGGAACGTAGATGTACAAGATGAGCCTAGAACATTTTATCATACCAAACTGCTGGAAATAAAATGCTGAAATTGTGTCAGAAGTATTCAAGAACTCTTCCTGAACAAAAAGGATCAGCTTCAAGCATCAGTGAGGATGATAATTAAAATGGGTATAAACACATAGACTATTTCTGTTGAAAGATATAAACTTCATTTAAATTCTTAGATTTATAATCATACTAAAGCAAATACCATATTTATGTCTTTAGAGAGGATAGACAACTGATGTATTTCTGGGAAAACTGGCTAGTGTGGAGAAAGAATCAAGCATCCCCTAACTCCTTCACTGCTATAACTTTAGTTTATGCCGGGCAATTTGCATTGGGAAATTCAATCCTCAAAGTCATACATCTGTGGTATTTGGAGATGGTGTCCTTGGGAGATGACCAGGATCACATGAAGTCATGAAAGTGTCACTCACAGGTGGGATTAGTGGGATTTTATGAGAAAAAGAAGAGAGCCTGCAGCTGCACACTTGCTGGTCAGTACTCTACCTGCTGTGATGGACCGAGAAGGCCCTCGATGGATGTCGGGGGGTTGGGTCCCAAGGTGGCGCTACTTGGCGGCAGAGGAAACTTCAAGAGGCAAGGCCCAGTAGGCAGAAGCAGGTCATGGGATCGAGCACACCAGGCCCTGCGTCCTGCCCCTCTCTTTGCTTTCTGGCTGCCACGAGGTGAGTAGCCCTTCCCAGCGTGCCCTTCCATGACTGCCACAGACGCTAAGTTCAAGTAATCACTGACTGAAGCCACGAATCAAAACAAACCTTTCCTCTTTCTCATTTGCTGTATCTCAGGTATTTGTCACAAGTTTTGGACTAATGCAATATATAAAAGCAGAGAGTAAGATATTTAGCTCCACATACTCAACACCTCGCTGGTATTAGTTATCTTTTTGCTTTTATCCTCACCCATTTCCCCAACTACCCTTTTAGTTCAGAGAGCTAAAGTTCATATCACTTCACCTGAAAACACTCTCATTTGCATCTTGAAAGACTGTTTTAAATATAATCACATTAGCACTAACAACCAAATGTAGCAAGATATAAAATCAACACACAAAAATCAGTTATGCTTCTGTACATAAGTAATGAACACACCAACAAAGAAGTTGGGAAAGCAATACCATTCGCAACAGCTTCAAGAAACAGTAAATATCTAGCAGGAACCTAGCAAGGTAAGAGAAAAACCTCTATAATGAAGTCTACATTGCTCTGCAAAAGGAGTTCAAGGAGGACATCAGAAAAACGGCAAGATATCTCCTGTTCCTGGACAGGCAGAACCAATATGATCAAAATTGGCATACTTCTGAAACTGATGTATAAATTTAATGCAATTCCAATCAATATGCCAACAGTATTCCTCATAGGACTAGAAAAGCAAATTCTAAAATTTATATGAAAAGGAGAAGAGCTAGGAAACATGACAGTGACAAGCCATACAGTTATATGTAGAAGATGGG
>NDGN011489571.1:0-12288 GCA_002564285.1 Tympanoctomys barrerae | reverse complement strand
TTTGGGAGTATGGCCATCTTCACAATGTTGGTTCTTCCTATCAAGGAGCAGGGAATATCTTCCAATTTCTGAAATTCTCTACAAACTTTTTTCATAGTACTGTAGTTTTCATGGAATAGACCTTTGACTTCTTTACTTAGATTAATTTCAAGGTATTTCATTTTCCTCGGTGCTATTATAAAAGGTATTGTTTCTTTAATTTCCTTCTCAGTGTGTTTGTTAGCTGTGTAGAGGAATGGCATTGACTTTTGGGTGTTGACTTTGTATCCTGCTATGCTACTGAATTTGTGTCTTAATTCTAGTAGCTTCTTGGTGGAGCTTTTTTGGGTATTCCAAGTAAAGTATCATATCATCTGCAAATAATGATAATTTAACTTCTTCTTTACCTATTCTTATTTCTTTTATTTCTCTCTCTTGTCTAATGGCTGTAGCTAATAATCCTAGATCTATATTGAATAGGAGGGGTGATAGAGCACATTCTTGTCTTGTACCAGATCTGAGAGTAAAAGATTTCAGTTTCCTTTGGGGTTGTTGAGTGTTGGGTATTTCATCTGAAAAGTGAAATAGTGACTATACCGAGAGTATAGTCATTGCTGTGACTGACTTGACCATGAATGTTAAGATGCCTTTGGAATTGGTACATTGCAAAGGTGTGGAGATCTGGGTTGTGGGAGCCTCAACATATTGTAAGCATGCACTGATGAGAGATCATGGTTAAATCACAAAGACCCAAAACACTCATAGAAATGCAGACAGTAAGGAGGAGTTAAAATGTTCTGTTTGGGAACAACAGCTGCATTGGTGGTAGGGGTAGAGAACATTTGTGCAACACACTGTCAGAACAATTCTCTACATATTGTCCATGACCTGAAATTTTGTGGAACACTGAGATTTAGATGATGGACTAATTGACCTAACAGAGGAAATTTCAGGGTGCACCAGTGTTTAGGCTATAGCATAGGTACTGAAGGCTGCTTTCAGGCACGTTTCCAGTGAGAATAATTATCAAAAAGCCAAGCTATGCACCTTAAAAAATGCTGGTGTCCAGAATGTAGTGATTTGTACAGTTAGGACTAAAGACAACTTTGTTGAAGGAAAAAGTAGCATTAAGAAGAGGTCAAATACTTTGACTGTGAACAATAGAAAAGATGAAAAAAATCAATAGGACTCCACTCTACAGGGTCAAAGATGGAAGTGTAAAAGACTTTGCTTTTAGAAGTGAGCCCCAGGGATCTAAGCTCATTCAATGTCAACTAGCAAATAGTTTTCCAGATTTCCATCATCTAGAGTTGCAGAGGACTCAGCATTTCTGGTACATAGAGACCACGAGCATTCTTGAGCTGGTATCAGGGCTTGGCATCATAGTTGTGCTGCTGGTTTTCAGGCATGGAAAGTCCTTGATTTGTGGAATCATGTGGTATCTAACAAGATTTCAAAAGAAAGCCTAAAAGGCCAGCCAAGAGCTATGATAAAGGGAAAAAGATGAAAGGCACTTATCAGAGTTATAAATCAAAGGGTTGAAGATAAATTTAGGAGGAATTCTGGGCTTTAGGATTAGTATTTCCATGAATATGAATAATTAAAATTACTAACAAAATTTGATTCCTGGAGCAGGGGAGATGGCTCAGTGGAATATGCACTTGCCTGGCAAGTGCAAGGGCCTGAGTTCAATCCCCAGTTCCGAAAAAAAAAAAAAATTTTGATTCCTATTGAATAAACTAACAAGGATGTTTGAGAATTTAATAAAATGCTATGTTGGACAACACAAGGTCTGAAAGAAACAAAAATGAATATAAAAAAGAGGAAATCAACCCACCATATTATTGATTTCCTCACTGTTTAGAGGGTATATGGTATCCTTCAATTTAAGAGTTCTCCAGAGACAAACCAATTTGGAGAGAGACCAAGAACCCCAGAGGGTTAATTATGGTTTTAAAATGTGCTTGTGATTTTTGCCAGTTAAGCAAATATAGAGATTCATGGTTCTTACCATAATCTCAGCGAGAGGAGGAGATGAGCACAGTGAGGTGGACGTTGCCCACAGGGTCCTATGTTAGTACTCAGATTACTACAGAAACCTCCTCCAAAAAGTCAAGAGGAACCTCATTACAAGGAAAAAGTCTGCTTAGCAGGCATCAGACAGCATAAGTACCAACCTGGCAAGCCCAAGGTCTTATTTTCAATACCTGGTACAAAAAAAAGCCTTAATAAGCATCAGAGATTAAATCTCCGCTCAGAGAGGACTAAGAGTCTTCCTCAAGCATACAAGAAAAAAGAAGAACCTTATTTAATAAAATCAAAATTGCTCCTTGTGCTGCAACATCACCACCAAAAAGTATGTCTGGATCCTTGTATTAGAGGTTGCAACTCACCATACATGGCCTCTAATTTTCTCAGCCGCAAAGAACACATAGACTATGGAAATTGGCATGGAAACCTGGGTACACATGGTAAGGCAGTGTCTTATATGAGTTATCACACCAAAAACTGTCATATATGTTTTTGGAATTAAATAAGAAGTTATTTTATTTTAAAAGACCTTTGTAATGTGGAAAATGCTGTAATATCAGACATATGCCAGCCTCTCAAAATCAAACTGAAAAGGGCTTTTCTGTAGTAAAAAATGACAATCAAGGCTTGTGGAAACTTTGAAGAGAACCAAACAAGAGGTTGAGTAGACAAGATGACAGGAGTCCAATAGGTCTATAGTGGATTGACAACTGGTGGTCAACTGTTAGCACCCCGCTGAACTGAACCAGTGTGGTGCTCGGTATGGGAGGCCCACCTGAGGGTTGGTGCTGGCAGCAAAAGAAGCAGAACATGAGCAGAAGAGAAGCTGCTGAGAAGATATAGGGACCTGTTGGTTTTCCTGGAGGAGCTTGTTATGCTGGCTTTCCTGAAAAACTCAGCTATTCTTGTCAGAAGAAGAACTCAGGATGTGCTTGAGGTTAGAATGGCTATGGTCCACTTTGGAGTCCTCTGGTCCTGATGGCATGCTGTTCCATCTCCTGGAGAAGCTTGTTGTGCTGCTTTTCTATGGACTTGGCTGTTATTACCATCGCTAAAGCTTGGGACCTCAATGTCACTGAGGTTGGCTGTGGTACTTTTCAGGAGAGCTCTGGTTTTTACCTTGAGTGTTTCTTCCTTAGCTCAAGTGCAGATCCCTCAGCCTGGTGGCACAGATCCTTCATCCCCTGGAACATACTTTCTAGCTCTCACAATTGATCTTGGGGTCTTCTCACAGCAGGTCAGAGAAACAGGGCTGCATAAGACATTGCCACGGGCTCTTGACATTCAATTGGAACTGTGCAGATAATTGTCAAGTGTTCCAGGTTTTTAGCTTGATCAATGCAGGACATTGCCATGAGATTCAGGCCCTCAGCTGGGTTCTTTTTGTCTTTAGTGTGTGAACAGATTTCCTGCATTTATTTTATATGCGGTTCTTTGGTTGACTATCACAAAATAATCCTCTAATGTGTCCTGTATTGTTCCACTTGCAAAACCAGCACTATAACAAGGCCCAGTGTCTGATATACTGGTAAGTGTACTTCATTACTTGTTTGGGATTGAGGAAAGAGCAAATTTCAGGGGTCAGTGGGGAAAAGACAAACCTAATGAGAGTTTAATCAAAAAAGGTAACGGAAGAGAAGGTGTTACCTGTGAACACTTGATCAGAATTCTTAAAAGAAATCTGATCAAGATTGTAATAACAATAATTCCAGTAAATTGATAAGAAAAGTTAAGCTTAAGGAAAGAGGTTAGAGTAATTTATTATTTATGTATGACTGGCTTAAAATTGCAATCTTTAATTAAATCAACAAAGCGAGGTATGTGGGAAGGGGAAACAAAATTATTAATAGAATTCTAAGAAGTCGTCCGGAAAACAATTGTTAGTTTGTATATTATGCCTCTTCTTACTTCTTTAGACCTATAAAAAGTTCTCATTTGAAGGGACATGGAGAGAGCTCAGCAGTCTAAGCACCTGCCCACGCAAGAACAAGGACCTGTGTTTGACTCTTGTACCACGTGCCGCGCCCGCCCTGCCCTGAGCACACAGAGCTGGCCGCTGAGACTGGGCAAGGGAGTGCACCCCTTCAGTGCCAGCGCTGGCGAGGCTGAAACAAAGAATCGCTAAGAGTCTTGTCTGCATAGCAAGACCCAATACCAAATGTATAAAATGAAAGAAAAAATCCCCATTTACAATTCAAAGATATTTACGTATGTTACCTTCTCTGTTAATCAAATTCTAAACCCAGGAATTAGCATTTTTCAGAACATTTGTGTTTTTTCTGAGAATGCTTTCACGATTTTAAAATGTGTTAGACTATCCAGGTTCTTTGGCATCATATTCCTTTATTTTTTCAACTTTCTATCTAATTACTGATTTATTTGCATTCAGTATATCTCAGGGTTTTTTTCTTGTTGTTAATGACATCTTTACATTAAGCATATTTTTATTGAAAAATATATACACAAGATAAATGCAACTTTCATTGCATTTTCTTATATAAAATACCAGATAGGAGCTATATGTTTTGTAATATGAATTTCTTGAAACTTTTTTATATATTAAAAGACCACCTAAGCAATTGTGCTTTACTTTTTAATCTTATCACACTAAATACACAATAGCAACCTGGGAACTTTTGTCACCAAGTATCAACGACTTTCTTTGGCACAAACAATTCCATCTGCTTCCATCACATTTCTAATCTGGTGGTCTTTGTGGATACTTTGTTGTTTACAGTGAAAAATCCTGTAAGAGCTCAACAGTAGGCTGAGTCAGCAGTTCTATTATGGTCAGTGCTTGTCTATGGTGTTTTCTTTGACAGAGTTTCAAGGATTTTAGAGCCACTGTGAATGAGCATACCATAGAGCACTAGGCAGACCACAAACAGCAAGAAAGGACAGGTTTTGGGCTACAGAAGTTATTTTGGCAACTTGATTAATAATGCCTAATAATTAATTCTGTTCAAGAACCTGAATAGTGTTTTGTTAAATTAAGGCTTAGAGATCCCTAGAAATGTGTGCTTCCCTTCACCCTTATATACAACAGAGCTGTCAATAATTATGAATAGTTCTTAATGGAAACTATTAATTTTAAATAAAAATAAAAGGAAGTCCTTTATCCTTTGTTGTAAAAGTGCAAAAGGTGGCCCTGTATTCCTTATGCTGTTCTCTTTTAACTCATTGCTATAAATTTTGCTTCTCAACTTTTTTTCTTTCTACTTATTTTTCTCCAAGGAGCACTTACAAATTAGTTGTACTTCTGTAAATATGAGTTAGACTCCTTAGGGAAAAAACACTAGAAAAACTGAACTTATCATACATTTATTCAGTAAATCATTACAATAAATCATAATCTAGTGAGATGTTTATTGAGTTGGTAAAGTATAGAAACTATAAACATATCATCTCAAAATGAAATCTTATAAAAACAATTTGAAAGGAAATTGTTCACCATTAATATTACCTTTTTAAGCCCTTTATTATACTTTGAGCAGTGTGTGTCCATTTATATTTACAATTGTGGCTATATAATTTAGATGAAATTACCTATACCTTGATGTTGTTATGTTAGAGATTTCTATAAAAATGTTCTGTAGTGATATTCCTTTCTATTCATTAATAAAATTACTATACATTTCCAGTTTTACAATATTTCCAACTCATGATATCTGAGTACAGAGAAAGAATCCTCTCCCTTCTCAAAATGAAAACATATCAGAAATTTAATTATTAATCATAGTATTCAAAACTGTAAAGATTATAATTAGTAAGCCACTGACATGGGAATGTCTCTATGAATAAGCTTCATGGTCTCAAATAGAATGGAAAGCCCAGCGGATCTTCTTAATTAACAGCTCCGTGTCAGACAAAGACCTCATAATAAATTTACTTGTATCAACAAGTAGTGGCCAGAATCACTCAGGAATGAAGTTTGGCAAGTGGACTTTGGGATAATAGTGAAATTGTTTGGCTAATTAACTGATTATAGAATAACTGACTCTTTCCCTCCCCTTGAAATTGACAGTGCCCAAAGTTTTCCACAAAAATAACACTAAGTAAAGGAAATCAGACCCACAAGCTTAAGCAACTCATTGTATCTCTTGTAGGAGAAAAGAATGAAAAATACTGACAAAATGGAAGTCAGATCAAAGGAGGTCGGGGAGGTGCATTTTCGGAAGGGAAGGAAGGCAAGCGACGGGACTGGGCAGGCCGAGAAGAGAGAAGGGGTGAAGGAGAAGGATTGAGGCGTCCTGCGTGCGCGCTCCAGCTCCACACGAGAAACGTTAACGTGCACACCGCAAAGGAGGACCGAAAGTGAAGATGATGAGTATAGGCAGAAGGGGGCTGAGGGGGAGGGAATCATAAAAGAATTAAGGCCTGTTACGCCCTTGTACCAAATTCGCACACAGAATGTTCACACTGTAAACTGCAAACACATGATAACAAACTAGCATAAAAAATAAGTGCTAGTATTACAAGATGTTCCAAAGGAAACAATTTTGAAAAGGGAGACTCTGGAGATAGAAAAAGAAGTGCAGTGACCCAAGTAACTCAGACACTTCAAAGCAAAGTCACTTGGGCCAGGGAGATAGCTCAGCGACATGCGCACTTGCCTGGCAAGCAGAGAGTCCTGAGTTCAACCCTGGTCCAAAAATCAAACAAACAAACAAACAAAGCAAACACACTATATCTGCTAATATCATCTGACTAATCAAAAAATTTGCTTTGCCACAATATAGCAATGAATATCACAAGAAACATTATTTGTCCATATATATATATATATATATATGCATTCAAATTATAAATTGTAATTAAATGAGAAGGCTATTTATAATTAAGAATAATTAAAATAGTTTGGGACTATTTGTGTAAATAAATATGTATCTATTTAATTTGACTCACTTAAATGTTTAAAGTATCAAATTATGTGCTTAAATACACAAACTAAGAGCACACATCCTGAGGGTTTCTTTCATATTATTAGGGACGGAGCTCAGGGCCCAGCACAAGCTAGCTAAGCACTTTACCACTGAGCTACACGCTCAGCCCTTCTATGCCTGTTGCTTTGTTTCATCTAAAGATTTATTTTTAAAAGCTTTTATTCCCTTAGGGCATGTTTGTAGTATGCAATTTTTATATTCGTCTTAGAGAGTAGGTACCTGTGGCTAATGTCTTATTTCTCCTCCTCTACGCTCCTTCCCCATCCCTCCATCCCTCCATCCCCTTCCCACAGTGAAGGACCTAGCTCTCTGTTTCTTACTGTCTCTCTCTCTCTCTCTCTCTCTCTCTCTCACTCTCTCTCTCTTTTAATGATTTGTGTTTGGGGTTTTTCATGTAAAAGAAACAATGTGATATTCAACTGCCTGTGTCTGATTTATTTTACTTAGTGTTAGGATCTCAGGGCACACTCCTCTCCCTACGAATGACTCAGCTTTATGCCATCGGATGGCAGAATAAGATTCCATTAAGGGTAAAACCTGCATTCTCTTTATGCACTCATCTGCTGGTGGACGTGCAAGTGCTCCCAGGATTCACGTGTCATGAACTGCCCTGCCGTGAACGTGCATACACCCCTGACTGCTGGAGAAGGTACCTTGGAGGTGAATCGCTGGATCTATTTCCCATTTTGGGTGTATGAGGACTCCTCATACTGACTTTGCTACTGGTTACACCAGTTCCCTCTCCCACCAGAAGGGTATCTTACTCGTGGGGTCTCACCTGCATTCGTAAGTGCTTGTTTTTGAGTGGTACATATCAGTGTGGTGAGCCTGTGGCACACAGCTGCAGGGAGTTCTTGGTTATCAGTGAGAGCTCTCAAAGGTTTATAAACGCTGGTCTATAACTATCTCGGACTAAGATCTCACTGTGGTTTTCATTTGTGTTTCTCTGATGGCCAAAGATACTGTTCATTGTTTGCTGTACTTACTGGCTATTTGTTCTCAAATCCATCTAAATATTTCATATCCTGACTGGATCCTTTGCTTTGGGTGGTGTGATGTTTTGAGTAGTTTGTAAATTCTGTATATTAGTTCTCTGTCAGAGGAGTAGCTTGCAAAATTGTCCCTTACCTAATGTGTCCTTCATTCTTCATTTTAAGAAAAATCTAGCTTAAATATTTTTTTTATTTGCTAGGACTTCTCCAAGTTGCCAGTGCTTCCCTAACCCTGCAGTCCTCCTGCCTCACCCTCTTCAGTAGCTGTGATCACAGTGTGTTGTGCTAGACCTGGATCTAAGTTCCAGAATCTTTTTCTTTTTCTTTTCTACTTTTATGAAAAAGAAAATGATAAAATTACACTTACGGTCTTTTGAATGTCCCTTATTTTGCTGGGTGCCTCCCTCTACATCTTGAATTGACTCAAAGCTTTTATATTTTATGGTCATTTTGATTTTGTTGAACAGCCATCAATTTCATGGTCCTGCTGCCACGAACATAACAAATGAGGATGCATCTCATTCCTCATCCTGTTGATGAATCCTGTTGATGAGCTAGGATTTGAGGCATGCTGGTAGAGTGCTTCCTTTTGCCACACACACTCCCAGTCTTCCCTGTTATCAACATCTCCACCAGCGTGATTTTTTTTTTTTTTGCATTATGTCAACTCACACAGACACAATATCTCTGCAAGCCCACCTTTCCAGTGGGGTTTGGACCTCAGTGTCTGCCATAACGCTATTTTTACCCCAGATCCTTCAGTCTTTGTGCAAAGAACTTGTAGAACCTTTTCAGAAAGTAACAAGGATAACAAAATACCTATGTTCAAAGTGAGGATAAGTATTCATTCTGAGGGGAGTTAATGGCTGTGTGTTTTTAACTATAGAGATTTTTTTCTAAATTTAATATTCATTATATATAATGATCACCTGTTATACTTTTCCGCAACTGTGTAGAATAAATACTTTTTTCTTTTGTGTTTCTGAAATGTCCTTCAAAATATAGAAATGGTTTGGCTTTTAAAGACATATAGTGCCAGAATTCTATTAGTTAGCAATTTTAATCAAATAATCTTTATGTGTTAAACTGTTAGGCTCACAGTAAAAATTGAGATAGAGATTGAAGACAATTATATATCCTTTCTCTGCATACATTCATATCCTTCCTTACTATCAACATCCCTAACCAGAATGATATGTTTGTTACACTTAATCAATCCACACAGACATATCAGTGTATGAATTTCATAGTAGGAACTGGAAAAAGAGGAATGTCTCTACATAATATTCAGAGAAAACTATTTCTGGAGGTTGCTTGTTCTCTCATTCCAGAAAAGAAGTCAGAAATCAGAGATAGGACAAGCATCAGAGAAGGATAGAATAGAAAGCTGAGAAATGGGACAAATGTGACCTGATTTATAAATTTCTATGAAGCTTTCTAAAAACTGTATGATTTAGTTTCTTGCTTGTGTACACGTTATTCTGACCCCGGCTATGGAAATCCGTCTCCAGGCTTCATATTCCGGCTCCGCTGCCTGCAAGCTGTGCTATCATGGAAAGGTCACTATACTTTTCGCAGCTCAATTGTAACAGTTCCAAATGGTGACAATAATCAGAACTACTTCGCGAGCACGTGTTTAGGACTAACTGCCCTGATGGATTTAGTAATCTAGAACCAATGCTCCTCACCACTTGGAAAAGACGAATGCTGGTACTCGCATATACTCATTGAAGTAAGTCTGTAGGGCAAGCAATTACAGATGGTTGAGTTAAAGGCTACTCTGGGAGGAAGCCAACTACCATCTGCCCATCTCGTTGGTGTCACTGTCCAACTTGTGACTGTATTTAATGACTCTTCTTTTTAGAGTCAGACATAATTTTTTCTTTCTTTCTTTCTTTCTTTCTTTCTTTCTTTCTTTCTTTCTTTCTTTTTTTCCTCGTCCTCCTCCTCCCCCCCCCCTCCTCCTCCTCCTCCTCCTCCTCTTCTTCTTCTTCTTCTTCCTTCTTCTTCTTTTTGGCAGAACCTGGGATTGAACTCAAGCCCTTGTGCTTGCCAAGGAAACACTTATTCTACTGAGCTATCTCCCTGCGCCCCAGATATAAAATTTTTCATCTATGCGTATATTAAACTTTGGTTGAGCTAAGAAAAGTGGTCCTTATCTTTTACATTTTCAAACCACAAGACAACAGCAGTTACTTGTAACTACTGTGTGTCCTTCAACAGGGTGAAAGAAATCATTTCTATCTATTTCAAAATTTCACACGTGAAATGTACAAAAGTTGTTTCAATAGACATTGAGATGGGAATAGTGGCTAACAGATACTAGGGGTGAGGACAGGTGGATGGATGGTGTTTGGACATTGTAGAAGACAATTTATAGTACAGTAGTGTGAATATAGTTAACAATAATGTAATATTGACATACCTAAAACAGCTATTGAAGGTTTTGAATGAATTCACATTAAAAATGATAAAAGAGGGCTGTGGAGATGGCTCAGTGGACTAAGCTCTTCCCTGGCAAGCACAGGGTCCTGAGTTCAATCCCCAGTTCCGCCAAAAAAAAAAAAAATGATAAAAGATTAAGGTGATGCATATGCTAATAGATTAATGTGATCATCACACAATATATACATGAATTAAGCCAATTATGTTTTAGCTTTGACACTTACATGCCAAACGAAGTATATTTCTGGGCCTGAACTATTACTTAGTAGGTGGTAATTTGATAAAAATATGATATGAAGTTACAAATAATTCACACTCACATACTATACATTTCTTTTATATTAAAGGATATTTCAAGTGTAACATGAGACAGTGTAAAATTCTGTAGCACAAACATTTTCAAGTGATACTCTTTTGTTGGTTTCTGTTTATTTAGAAGCCTAAGTCAGCAGCAGGTTTTTATTGATTGCTCTGCTTTCTGCTGACAAATTCATTGTCTGAGCCAAAAAGACTAAACGATTGTACATAGTAAAAAGTTGACACCTATTTACAAATTTGATTTTTCTTTTTTCTTTTTGACAGTCTCATTATGTAGTTCATACTGACATTATACTCACTGTGTAGCTCAGGCTGTCCTCAAAATCTCAGCAGTCCTCCTGCCTCAGCTCCCAAATACTGAGATTACAGCCATGCACTATCATGTCAGACCAAGACATACATTTTTTGATTGGAAAATATATAGTTTTCCTGAATATAAAAGATATTTTTTTGTAATTCTAGCTGGAGATTAATCATAACAAATGTGTTTTCTAACATTTAGCTCATGTTGAGTTCATTATTTAAAAAAATTGAAAGGCAGAAGAAGAGAGCTAAATATGTAATCAATTCAAATTTTTTAATAGCCAAAATATTTATATTTTAGGGCCCAAATGATAAGAAACTTGTTACTACAGTTCAGTGTTAGTTTATGGATAAAGCCCCAGCCTGGCATGTACAGCACTGACAAAAAGAAATCCCGTCACCAAATTCTGGGAAAAGAAATGATTACCTACTACTCACTGGGTTTAAAGCATAACTTTATTTATTGATTTATGCCCAAAGTAATCTTTAAATAATGAAGTGAATAAAAGCTTAATATTATTAAGGGGATAAAAAAAATATCCTCCAGAATTTCATCTGCTCAGAGGTTGT
Organism: Tympanoctomys barrerae; assembly: GCA_002564285.1. Classification (NCBI taxonomy): domain Eukaryota; kingdom Metazoa; phylum Chordata; class Mammalia; order Rodentia; family Octodontidae; genus Tympanoctomys; species Tympanoctomys barrerae. The sequence goes on along the minus strand of NDGN011489571.1, from coordinate 707 downwards.
GCTTATGAAAAGAAATTAGATTATGAGATGATAATCCGCTCAGCAGGTTGATCTATACCTGGAGGCCTAGCTGAATGTGCTAGGCGGGGGTGGGGCCAGGTGGAGGAGGGTCTGTGGGAAGCTGTTGAAGGGGGCATGTGGCCTTGCTCTTTGCACCGCCTTCTATTCTGGTCTGCATCAGTTGAACAGACTTTCTAGTCCATGCCCTTTCCATGCCCTTCCACCAGCTAGCTGTGGACTGAAACCTGGAAACTCTTAGTCATGTTGGATCCATCCTCCTATAACTTTCTAGTGTTAAACATTTGGTCCCAGCATGGCAAAGGTGATTAATTCGTACACCATTTTTATCTTCATGGCCTGAAATTTATGCATGCACTCAGCTTAGGTAAGTTTTAGGGTAATGGGTGAACCCTTAGATAAAAATTAAACAATTAAAAATACATAAATCATTTAAGATGAAAAAGAATGGGCCAGCCAAATAGCTCAGGAGCTAGACAATAGCTCGGTGGATTAAAATGTCTGCAATCAGAATCAGGGGCCTGGGGTTTGGTCCCCAGGCCTGCTGTGCCAGCATTGCCCCTGGAGCACCCTGAGACAGCAATTGAGACTGGGCTTGGTGGCCCATGCCTTTAATCCCAGCTCCTGGGAGGCTGTAAACAGGAGAATCACTATGAGTCCGATCTAGTAGTGAGATCCTGAACACCCTG
>NDGN011489552.1:0-25869 GCA_002564285.1 Tympanoctomys barrerae | reverse complement strand
ACCATAAAGCATGAAGGTCAGAGCCTGTGACCCACTGCCTCAGTGAGGACACAACAACTAAGATCTGACCAGGGCTGAGGCTAAGGAAGGTCCACAGACAAACCAGGTGTTATCAGCCCTTGTTCCAGGTGACTGCACTTGGACCCTACAATTACATACTTGCCAAGGAAGTGACTGTCTTCAGTTCTCTGTGTGCCCCACCTATGCACCAAGCAGTTTGCCACCCTGGCAAAAGGCAGGTGCCTTCTCCAGCTACTAGACTGTTGGACAGAGCCAGACACCTTGAGGGGCTCTTGACCTGGGTGATGTCTTGAGGCACTGCTGTTCATGCACTTCTTAGCAGCCTGTGTTGCTGTGTCTCTAGTGTTACCCAGAGCCTATGCAGGTCAGTGGGGTAGCTATCCCCTTGGAACTTGCCAGCATGTAAGGAGGGTACACTGGGCTGAAGTAGCCCTTGCCCCTCACTGCTGTGAGCACAGTCCCCACCAGTCTTGTTCCTAAGACCCAGTTCCTGCTACAGGAATTGGTCACCTGTGTCTCTAGTGCTCAGATCCAGGAAGTGAGAGCTGGAGGAGAGAAGAAGGTCAGACTGTACTCTGGGAGGTTGGGGCCACACCTACTTGGCCACAATAGGCTGAGCCTTGTTCACACTTAACTCTGTACCCTGGCAGGTAGCTGGGCTTTTCAATGGACAGTTACAGTTTGTTTATCCACAGAGGGGCCTTCTCTGAGGAATTCAGCCAGCTCGTGTATTTGTAGCCTGCTCCCAGAATGTCTTATTTTGTAATGATTGACTACATTTAGTAATAGTTATACATGTATATGGTTACTCTATGGAAATTCAATATATTTTATAGTTAAAATATTCTAAAGTAATTGATGTTTCTAGCAAATTGTAGTGACTACTCATCAGCTATGAACTCTTTCCTTTTGTACCACAGTCCTTGGCTTAACAAAGATGTGAATCTTGTAACCTGAGACATGAAATGTGATCATCTGTGTTTAACCTGAGGGAGGAGGGTGCTCCCAGCATGAGGCCTCATACTAGTAAGGAACTGTGGGCAACAGATTAACCACTGTATCTAATAATCCTCAAATTAAAACATTTCCACAAATGGCTGCCCTTGGGTTGTGTCCTTTCCTGCCCTATCCCCTCCCTTTGCCCTGTGTTGGAGAGTAGGGAGCCCATTCACTCAATATGAGGATGCCTCTCACCCCCAGCCTCCCCACCGTACTGTTCTGAACCTGTTGCTTCTGCCTACATAATCCCTCACAAAGTGAGATTCTCCAGTCTCTAGGTGCTAGCACCCAGGATTTGGGATTGCACTCTTACTACCACCTGGGACACCAAGGTACACAGAAGGCTTTTCAGTTCAAATCCTAATGGGGCTGAGAACTGTTCATGGTTACCCATAGGCCTTTACATAGTGCCAAAAGCTAACCCAGGGGAAGCTGGCCACAGGCAGCATGGAAGTGGACCTGTGCATGGGCTTTGGCGGCCAGTCTTCTCGCCTCTCCCAAGCCACCTGGGAGATCTTGGGACTAACCAGACCTTGAGAAGCAAGAAGACTTGGCCACAGCACAGAGCTGTTGTCTGAGGCCTGGCTATCTGGTTCCTGTTGTTGGTTCCTTTTACCTTACTGAACTTTCTAGGCAAAGCCCTGTCTGATTTCCCATTGCAGTCCCTACAGAGACCAACCCAGGCTATCTGAGTACCCTCATCAACCTGAGGCCCTCCAGTCACAGCTGTATCTGCTGATAGCAAACTGCTGGCTTGTTGCTATGGTGATGAATTGCCAGGTTGGAGGGCTCAGCACTGAGTTGGAGGACCTTCTGAAATCAGCCAGCCAGTTCAGCAGGGGGGACCAATGAGGGCTGGGCTTGGGGACAATTCATTTAATACCAACCCTGCTGACCCAAATTAGGGCTGGGGGCTAGCTTTTCTTTTTGTCAGCACATGAGGTTCCTAGAAGCAACGGATACTCCCACCTCTTGGGAAGACAGTTTCCTGGCTTAAGCCAGTAGTGTATTTTCACCTTGCTTGTTCCCTGGCCTCACCCAGATTCCTGGATTTGTCCTGAAGCCACCATGTCCAAGCTCTTGGGGGGCGGGGTCGCAGATAAGCAAACTACAACAGTACAAAACTTTGGGATGTGTGGCTGGGTTTGTCTTCACTGGGCCTCAGTACTTTCCTTTTCCAGGGAAGGGAGGAAGACAAGTCCCCACCCCCAAAGGAATTCTGCCACTGAGGAGAGGGCCCAGATACAGGACAACAGCCTCTCTACTCCCCAGAATTGGCACAGAAAGATGGGCACAGAGCAGCTGGGTACAGAAGCTATGCCCAGCTCTGTCCTGATGGACCCCTTCTCCCTCCACTGGTCCCTGATAAAGAGGTGACCTGAGTGTGCACTCTTGCTGGAGAGGGAACCTGGCATACCCACTTAGAAGCTGGTGGAAAGGACAAAGATTAGGAGGCTAGATAGTTTGCCTAGATAGTTCAGGCAAAGGAGGCTTTCAGTTCAAATCCTGATGGGGCTGAGGACTAATTGTCCTCACAGGGGTTTTCTGCTTCCCCAAACTAGGTGGGCTTTGTCTCACCAGTGGCTTCTATTTTGCTCTTCTTGGGCCTCCTGTGCATACCCATTCCTAGGGTCCCTCAGAAACCAACAACAGACTCACAATGGCACCAAGATTGAGCTAATTCACCTATTAGTGTGGTGGCAAGAGGCTCCCTAAACTGCAGGTGGAGACAAAGGTGACCATAACTCAGGAGCCAGTGTCTCAAGCAGGAAGCCAGTTCTGGGACAGATCCTTTCCTGAAGCTCCTTCAGGGGTACAGAGATTACAGGGTTCTTGTAATCTCAAAGTCCTCAAGCCTCAGAGTAGATAGTCCTGGCCAGAATCCTCACTGGCAGCAGACTGAGAGGACTTTGGCCCGGAAGACTGTGCCTGCAATTCTGCAGGCAGCCACCAGAAGGCACAGTGCTTTGCACTGTCAGCTGCCATGGAGCTCAGCGTCTAAAGCCTGGTGCTTCTAGGTCCTAAGGCAGAAGAGTTCTCCCTGCCTACCAGACCCTTTCCATCTTGGAGTCCTGAATGTGCACACAGCTGGGCCTAACAAATTTTTTCTCCATTTGCACAATTAGTCCTGGCCTTCCTATGGTCTATGTGGGCTGTGGGCTGACTCTATCCAGAAAGGTCACTATGCTGCAGATACTGCTAACAAATATGCTGGCCCCTTACCCCAGAGAACAGCAGCTGTCCAACGGCTCAGGAGTCAAGGACCTCAGAGCAAGCTGAGGCCCAGGCACCCGGAGGAGGTAGCCTCTATGCCCAGTGCCAGGATCACAAAAAGGATAGGCTTCCACCTCCAACCATAGGGCAGGAAATGTCTTGGGAAAGCCAGAGCTTCCACCCCAGTGATGGGGAGGATTGTAGTGGACACTGACCTACTGCAAGCTTAGCCCCCCTAAATGACCACAAAAGCCCCAGGGAAAGTCAGGCAGCAGCCACCAGAGTGATGTGTTGGGCAGGGATAAATAGGGCTGGGCTCTCACCCAGGTCAGTCTGACTTAAGTCTCAAGTGAGAGAAGAATGAAAGAAGAGGTCAGCCCCTCCCCCTAAATATCTGTTGAGGGGGGAGCCCTGTGAATTATTCTATCCCAGGGAAACTGAGCCACGGGGCTGGCTTTGGATTCCAGCCTGTTGCTGTGTGGCCTCAGACAAGTGACTGCAAACCTGCATGGTTTTCCTACCCCTTAAAGAGCAATGAGAGTCTCCAAGGGGCCAACCAGCCCCACAGTCTGAGGGTTAGTCTTAGTGGCTGGAGCCCCTTCTGAGAGCTTGGCAGCTGCACCCCCTCCCCCCAACTTCCTGTTTACAGCAGCTGCAGACTCATCCTTTCACCCCAAAGCCATTATGATCTCCATGGCAACCAGACTGTGTTTGTTCCAACAGGTTGTCAGAACCTGACGCAAAACTGCCAGGTTGGAAGCTCAGCTCAGATCCCGGGAGAGAGGTTAGCTGCCCCTGTACCAATTCCCATTGCCTTCAGAAGGACAGATGGGGACACAGGGTCCAGACCCACTCTCCTGCTTATCTGACATCCCTGTCCCAAGCAGAATACATTTCCTGAGCTTTCCGCACAACACCCTCTTTTCCTGGCTAGACTGGGTCAGGATGGAAGTGGTGAAGGAGAACACATCCCATAGTCCTGTCTGCCTCACCCTGCCATCCTGCCCTGTCTCCCATCCCCTGCAGAGATGTGGGGCTGGCGATAGATGTGAGCTAGAACCTACAGCTCTAGACAGGTGCCAATGTCACTGTCCCAGGGCAAGGGGAGAAGCCACCTGTATCCTGAGCTGGGGAACGGTGCCCAGGCTGTTCCCTCCTGGGCTCCCTCTCAGTGTCCAGCAATAAAGACAGGAGGACAGCTGGGACAGGGAGTACTGTACACAGTGATCTGCAGAGAGGCCTCTGCTACAGCTGTTCTGGAAGTTAGCGACAGCCTTCCACAAGGAACTGCCCTTGCCTCTCAGCTGAGCTGAGAGGCTGCCTGCCTTGCCTCTGCCTCTCTGCTGTTTACAGGGGTGAGGTCCCATTATAAAGGACCCACCCTCTGAAGGAAAACCTTCCCCAAATCTAAGTTACAGTGTCCAGCAGAGGCAGAGCTGAGCCTATCTAGGGGCCTTCTGTGCCCCTCCAACCACCCCAAGCACCCAGTCAGCCCAGGACAGCCTGCAGCCCAGGGGCCAGGCCCATATGAGGCAACTTGTGTAGAGACTAGCAGACCAACAGGTATGTTCACCTAGCCTTCCAAATTGCCCTGGATGGTGGTGAACACCTATACTATAATCTCAACACTTGGGAGGCGGAAGCAGGAGCATTGCAAAAATTCAAACCCAGCTTTAGCAATTTAGCCAGACTCTGTCTCAAAAAACGCACAGGACTGTAGTTCAGTGTGATGAAGGCCCTGAGTTCAACCTCATTATGGCAAAACCTTCCAGATGACCACAGTGCCATTGGTTTGAGAGCAGAGGCTGCGGAGGATGGGGGTGGGGAGCGGAGTCCAGCTTTTTGTGACTTGCTAAGGGACTAGGGCCAACTTGGGCCTCCCACCCTCACAGATTTATCGTGGGGCACCCAGATTTAGTTCTATGAGCGCCTCCCCTCCCCGCGGCAAACGATCAGCGTCGATGCTGGAGCTCCAGGGCAGAGACCCCACCGAAGACACAGCCACCCCCCGCCAAACCTCCCGAAAGCCCCGCCCATCCCGGATCTCTCCCTCCTCCCTGCAAGAAGCTGTACGGCCCCAAACTGCGAAGAGGCCCCGCCCCCGCCCCAAGTCCATCCGCCCACCGCCCGATCGCCGGGCTGAGTCTCCAGCGAGCGCGTCAGCGAACGGTCGCGGGGTCCCGCGGTCCCCAACCCGAGTGACAGCGCCCGCAGGAGCCCCTTTGCCCCCGCGCCCCCGGTGAGTGCCGCAGCCTTTAGCCCTGTACCGTCGGGGCCGGGCCGGCGCCCACCCAAACAGACCAACGGACGGACAGAGCCACACTCAGGCTCGAACATTGGCGTCTGCGCTCTGCTGCGGGCCCGGGGTGGTGGAAAAATAGCAAAGACGCCCCTGTGGCCCCGGGGAAACTGAGGCTCGGGGAGGCGGGGCCGTGGGCATGATTTCTCTAGTTGCCCTCTCCCCTCGGAGCGCGCAGCTGAGTGCGGCAGCAGGGTCCGCACTGCAGGGCTGGGGGCGGGGGCAGGGCCGCAACCTTGGGGCAGGAGATTGGGATGAAAGCGATCACCGGCACCCGCCTTCCCGAGGGAGCTCTTTAGACGGAGCAAGGACGCCAGGGACGCTTCCCTTCGACCTTCTGGTGGGACCCCCTGAGCCTCTGCGAGAGGGCCCCACCCACCCTGCGCCACTCGAGAATTTCCTTCCCACAGCTGGTGGTGAAACACCTCACACCAGACCAAATACCCTCGGACTTCAATTTCTAGGGGAAGCAAGACCCAGAGGATTTGAAGGGCAAGGAGGGAGAGGTATCGCGGCAAAGGCAGGTGAGTGAGACAGGTAAAAAGGGGCTCATCGGAAGCACCCTCCACCCTATCCCACGGAGTCGTCCTGTGAGACCCAGGTCTGCCTACAGGCAGCATGCCCTCCCCCCAAACACACACACACATTTACTTGCCTCCAGCAAAGCCAGGTAAGCTGCCCTTGGGCATTGGGCTACCTCTGCAGGGAACACTGAGGCCAGGGGGATACCTGGAAATCCAGAAGACTTGGGGGCAGGGCAGAAAAAAAGGAGCCCAAAAGAGAAATGATCTGGGGGTAGAGGTGTGGGAAACCCAGTGGGAGAAGAAGACATCCTGTCCTACCAGGGAACACCCCTGTTCAGTCTCAGGAATCCAAAAGCACTAAGAAAGGAGCCCCCCAACCCTAGGACCTTGGAGGTGTTTTTAATGATTTTTAATGAGAACCAGGAAGGCCATCAGGGTTCTCTTGCTCAGTTGCTCCCAGATCCACCTTCATCAGTGTCATATGCCCCAAACAGCCTAGCAAGGGGCAGCTTGACTTGCCAGTTTTGGGTTCAAGTCTTGACTGTGGACAAGGTGCCCAGCTACCACTTTTTGTGGTTTCCTGAGAGCCAGGGTCAGAGTGGCAGTTCTGGGCATCTGGATGAGCCATCTCCTATGGACACCAGTGCTGAGAGGCTGCTGTTGGCTCCATCCTAGAGATGGACTGAGGTGGGGGCGGGGGAAGCAGCTGGATTGGATCCTGAGGCCCTCCCAGCTTCATGTTGGGACCCCAGAACCTCAGTCCCAGGCTGCCCCCTGCTGGCTGTGTGACCTAGGGCTAGGGTGGGTTCATCTGAGAACAGGGAGCTGAGCAGTGTCCCTATGAAAGAGTGGCCACAGGTGTAACAGGTGAGATGCTAAGTGGAAAATGCATATGGGGTGCCTGGTCCCCTTCGGCCTAGACATTTTGTTCTCAGTGAGACACCCAGGCCTACAGCTCAGGTTGCTGAGCTTCTGCGTCATATTTGTCTCTGGTACCCAGAGCCCCTGTGGTCCGTCACATTCATGTGCTGGCGGTTGCCCTGGCAACAGCTCAAACAGAGGCTGCTCTGCAGGCTTGGGGCACAGGGGGGTGCAGCCTCTCTGCTGGGGAGAAGAGGGACCTATGATTCCCAGCCTCTGGAGAACTGGTTGTGGAGTAAACAGCTTTGTGTTGGGGGGTTCTGTTTTGTTCATTTGTTTGCTTTTTGGTACTGGGGGGTTGAACCCAGGGCCTTCACCACACAGCCCTTATTATTTTGTATCCCCAGTCATTATTTTGAGATATGATCTTGGTAAGCCACTAAGTCACCTACCCTGGGCTCAAACTTACATTCCCAGAGTCCTAGGATTAGAACTATTCCTATTAGCGCTATTCCTGGCTGAGGCAACAGTTTCTGAAACACTCTGCCCAGCCTGTTGGCCCCCCAGACATAGAGATGTGAGGGAAGCAAGCCTTCATTTCTGGGCTCTGAGTAGCACCTTCAAGGGTAAAGCCTTTTCCTTGTTCTCTACTCTTAGGTCTGGCCAGACAACAGCCATCAGAGCCTAGCACCATGCCAGGCTCATCAGGACCCTGGTTAGAGTGTCCAGAAACAGGATGAAGTGTTGTTAAGAGGTTCTGAGTTTGTGCAGGGCATAGACTAGGAGTGGGGACTCTTCCCCTATGCCAGGTACAGCAGGCAGCTTGCACAGCATCTATGTGGAGCCACCAGATGCCAGGTGTGCCCAGATGGAACACCTTGGTTGAGCTCACAGTTTCAAGGTGCAGTGGCAAGTAGTGCACAGGTCCAGCCTGGCATGGGCTGCAAGGACATCTAGTTGAGTCTCCCTCTGCTAACTGCTCCTGAGATCCTGGGCAAGGAGTGGATCTGCTGAGTCTGTTTCCTTTTGTAAAACAGAGGTAACAGTCCCTCTGAAGGGCTAATGTGCCTGGGTAGATGGGTGAGCGTGAATGAGGGAAGGAGACCGAGACAAAAATTCAAAGGCCTTGTGGCAAGTGTGGCGATCTGGGGATAGAGTGCATCTAGAGAGAGACAGGTAATGTGAGGCAGGGAAGCCAAAAGGTGGACCTGTGTGGCAGAGGTGGCCTGGCTGTGGGACACTTTTTCTCAAGGGATGGAGAGGGATTCCCCAAGGCAGTGTGAGGGAGGCAAAAGGGTAGGGGTTTTTGCATGACCCAAGGCAGAGGTAAGTGTCCAGATAGAGTAGTGTGGTGGAAGAGGTGGACTCAAAAGGCTATGGTGGGGGACCAGGGAGGTACCTCAGTAGAATAAGCACTTGCCTAGCAAGTGCAAGGGCCTGAGTTCAATTCAATGTTCCGAAAAAAAAAAAAAAAAAGGCTATGGTGTCCTAGCTGTCATCCTCCAATTTGGGGGCTACAGGGGAAATCTCTGGCCCTACTTAAGGGGCTGAGTCAACCTGAACATTTTGTTGAGCCTCCCTCCATGATACAGGTGGGCTGGACCTGGGGACCCAGAAAAAAATGTGAGTGGACCTGCCACCTGGAAAGGAAACAATCATCTGCAGCATTCAGGGCCAAGATAGTTGCTTTGTCCATTCTGTGTCCCAGCCCCACCCAGGCCCGCCAATTTTGAGCCCTGCCGCTTCCCGGTTAAGAGCAGAGTGGCAGCAAGTGGGCTGAGCAGGCTGCAGTCTTGGCAGAAGACTGCTCTCTATCCCAGCAGTGGTGACATCTGGGTAGCTTCTGCTCCAAGAAGGCTGGCTCAGTTGCCACAGCAGCAGAGGAGTAACTGACAGGATGAACTGGAGGACAAGAGCTGTTCTTTCCCAGCTAGGTCACACAGTTGGGTTTCATTTGTACTAACTGGGAGCACGCTCTTCTTTAGGGGTTGCTGCCCCCACTGGTTTTTGTTTTCTTTTTTGAGTCAAGGTCTTGCTAGCCTTGAACTCACAATGGAGCCCAGGCTAGTCTTGAAATTGCAGTAATCCTATCTCAGCCAGAGCTGAGGATTACAACTGTACTACTATTCATGACTCCACCTCCCACAGCCGCTTTTGCTGACCAGCCTCTGAGGCAGAGATTTGCTTAATAGGTGAAGACCCCAAAAAACTTCCTTCTAGGAATTCTGGCCATGTGAGCAGCTGCCCATTGGCCCAGGACATGGTCCTACCTCTGTTGCTCTGTGGCCCCACATGCTTTGGACTCCTGAAGAAAAGGCCCAGGTGACTGTGGGACTAAGGGAGCTGTCTACTACTCCACAGCATTTTGGCTTTCTTGATGGGGTCCCAGGAGGCACAGATGCTTCCTGTCACACTCTCAGAGGTACCACCGGCACAGATAGAGCCCCAGCCCTGAGCTGGGAATGACAGAACAGTCCCTCCCCAGTAAGATCTCAGCAACTCCATATGTAGTGCTGGTCCCACTGTTTCAGTGGCATCAGCTGCCACAACCCCAGTGCTACTCTGTAGGGGATATGAAGGTCCAATAGGCTACCTGGCAGGTGTGGTGGCTGGAGTCCATGAAGGCCCCAGGATGCCCGAGAACCAGGCTTTTCCTCTCAGCCTCCTGCTGGCTATCCCCCACTGTGGGCATAGTGATGCCTGCCCCAAAGTCATGGGCATGTTTTGCTGCAGGTTGCCGCCATGTCTGCTTTGATGGAAATCAAGAGTAGTGTGCTCAGGCAAGTGCAAGTGTGTCCATCCTTCCGACGCAAGACAGAACCGGAGCCCGGGAGCACCAGTGCTGACCCTCCAGAGCCTGCAACGGGGGCCTGGTGGGTACACGCTCTGGGTGGGAAATGGGTGTGAGGCTCTGCACTGAAGGCCATGAGTGTGCTGAGCATCACACAGCCTCTGTCCTATGCATGACTCCTGCATCCCATGGCCCAAGCACTGGTTAGCCTCTTTCTAGGAAACCTGGGGATGGCATGGAGTTCTTTGCCCACATGCGCCTCATACTGAAGAAGAAAGAAGGAAGACAAGGCCTTCCTTGTCCAGAGGTGAGATGCTCTGCAGGGTCTGTGGCTGCAGCCCACCACCTGATCATCCACTTCAACCTCCATCCGTGTTCCTCTCACTCCATTCTCCTTAGAGCACCCTTGTCTTTCTAACCATAGAGTCACAGTTAGGCAGCAACAGGCTAAGGCCTGTCCCAAGACCCTCACCACATCTCATGGCATCTCTGTCTTCCTTATAGGTCCTCTTGCGGAGCGGCTCACCAGCCCCCGCTGAACCTGTGGACCCCAACCTTGGCCTGAGAGTCCTGACCCAGGAGGAAGTAAGGGTTGGGGAGGGTCTATATTTTGTGTTCCTGGATTATGGGGCCCTGCCTGGTGGTAAATGGACAGAAAAGGGACATGGTGGCTCAGTAGAGATAGCAGGTGTGGAGGAACTGGGAAGGGACTGGGTTCCACTAGGGAAGTACCACCTTGGACTGGGCATGTAGCCTGTGGGAAGCAAGGACTTGAGACCACCACCTCCCACTGGAGCTGGCTAGGGACTCAGAGCCTGGCTCCCACAGGTGGAGATGCTCTATGAGGAAGCCTTGTATACAGTCCTCCACCGTGCTGGCACCATGGGCCCTGCCCAGGTGGATGATGAGGAGATCCTGCTGGGCTACCTGCAGCAGGTGAGTTGGCAGCCTCACCCATTCCATCCTACTCTATGAGGACCAGGAAACCCTTCCACTTGTGTCACTGTCACCTGAACAATGCACAGCACACATGCCAAATGTGCATAGACAAGCACTTGCACAGACACATACATGCATAGATGGACATATAGACAGGCCAACACACCTTGAAGGACGGGGAAATGGTTAGATATGTGGACACACCTGCAGAGACACAAGGAGACAGATGAACACAGAGAGGTTTAGAGAGGACAGACAGATGCTCAGAGAGGGGTGGACAGGTGGGCAGATACTTTCCCTTCTGTTTGTGTGCTCTAAGTCCTATTCCTGGCTAACATGGCACAACTGTTTCTGTATGTGCCCTCACCTGCCAGCACTGCACCTGGCATCACAGGTGTGTGCTCATACTTTGGCTGCAGCCTGATCCAAGCCTTGCTGGGACAGAGAGAGGGTAGGCTCCACTCCCCTATGCTGCTATCCTCTGAGGTGGGCATTTGGTCACTCTATTTTGGGCTGGAGGAAAATGGTTCACCTGGGTACTGGCCACTACATATGGTCCACAGGTGTTTGGCACCAGCCCTGAGGAACACACTGAGGCCATCAAGCGTGTGAAGAAAGCCAAGGTAAGGACACTGCACACTCAGGTGAGGTCTAAGAGATGGCAGGGAGGGTGGCCATACTCACACTGCCACCATCCAGTGCTCTAAGTCCCCCAGTGCTCCTCTGTCTGCAGGCCCCTACATATACCCTGAAAGTCTCTGTCATGCGTGCTAAGAACCTCCTGGCTAAAGACCCAAATGGTAAGTGGGGCCCCAGAAGAGCCCAGTTAGGCCTAGGCTGGCACCTGTGGAGGACAGAGAGCAAGGCTTGGGCTGAACTCACCTGCTTGTCTCAGGCTTCAGTGACCCGTACTGCATGCTGGGCATCCTGCCAGCTTCAGGCACCCCTCGGGAACAGAGTGGGCAGAAGGAACAGCGCTTCAGTTTCCGCAAGGGCAGCAAGCACAGTAGTCTGCTGCCAGCCAAGTGTATTCGGGTCACAGAGGTCAAGAGCAGTACCCTGAACCCTGTTTGGAAGGAGCATTTCCTGTTGTAAGCTGTCCCCCCTCCCCCTGTGGCCAAGTGTCCTGAGGGTGCCACTCACAGGTTCCCAGTCTCTGCTTGGGGGTTGGTCACATGGGAAACTGAGACCCCGCACCTGGCAATAGGTGGCCAAGTCTATTTGGAACCTTCAGCTTATCTGGTAACTGGAACTCATGGCCACTGCATCTGCCTTAGCCCCTGATCCCCCTATCCTAGTCCCCGCTCCAGACAGAAGCTTGCCCAGTACCCTCACGACATCTCTGTCTTCCTTATAGTGAGATTGAAGATGTCAACACGGACCAGCTGCACCTGGACATCTGGTACAAGACCCTGAGCCCTGTAGGGCAGGGTAGTGGGTACCTTCAATCTGGGAAGTAAGGGGTGATCTGAGCCAGTAGGAGCTCCAGACAATCCACCTCCTTTCCAGGGATCATGATGATGATGTGTCCCTGGCAGAAGCATGCAGAAAGCTGAATGAAGTCATTGGCCTCAAGGGCATGGGCAGGTACAGCAAGTGGGATCCTTATGTCCCACCCAAACCTTTGGCTTAACCATAGGCACCCTGTGATGGTGGCTCCCACTTGTCCCCCAGCATGATGCCACCTCACTGTGCCCAGGTACTTCAAACAGATCGTCAAATCAGCTCGTACAAATGGGACAGCAGGGCCCACAGAGGACCACACTGATGACTTCCTGGGGTGCCTCAACATCCCTGTCCGGGTGTGTGGGCTAAAGATGGGGTGGTTACACCTAGGGAGCAGTGGTTGTATCCTGGGTTCCCTCAATCCTACCTTCCCAGCTGCTTCTTGTGTTTAGGTCCCATGAATGCCCCCATCTCTTCCCTGGGCCCCTCCCTGAGTCTGTGGGGGGCAGGGAAATAAGTAGTCCCTGAGGTCTGACTCCTCACCACCTGCCTCCCTCAGGATGTGCCAGTGGCTGGTGCTGACCGCTGGTTCAAGCTGGAACCACGCTCTAGTGCCTCACGTGTGCAGGGAGACTGCCACCTAGTCCTCAAGCTCATCACAACACAGGTGGGGAGCCTGCTCTGAGTCCTGGGCACCAATTCCCAGGCAGAGCAGTGACCATAGGCCCTGTGTTCCAGAGGGACACGGTCATGAGCCAGCGTGGCCGCTCTGGCTTCCTGTCCTACCTGCTACTCCTGAGCCGTATACTACAGTTTGAGCACCAAGCAGAGGAGGTAGTGGGCACCCTGGGAAGTGGGACAGTTGGGTAGAGGCTTGAGGACCACTTGGAGGCATCTCACACCTCCATCCCTCCTGTTCTCCTCCCCTAGTCCAATTCAAGCAGCTGGCGTGGTGAGTTCAGTGGGCCTGGGTCCACAGTCCTCTGCCTGCATGGAGCTCAGAGTAACCTGTCACCCTTGCAGCTGGCTGTCCTGTGAGTAGGGAAGATGATGCTATGGGCTAGGATCCATGGTAGGGCAGGACCAAGTGCTGCCTGACCTCGGACTGGGCCCCCATAGGCACTGGCAGGTCAGCAGCCGCCACCATCAGATGTGCACGCTGGATTATGGCTACTTGCTGGGGCTGCTGGAAGACATGCAGGCACACTGGGAAGAAGCAGCCTCGCTGCCCCAGGAGCAGGTAAGTGCCTGCACTGCCACAGGCCTGCCTGGTATTGGTGAAGGGTGAGCTGTGCTGGGGTCACCCCTGCTCTGGGTGGGCAGATGAGACAGAGTCTGCTCTCAGGTTGAAAACAAACAATGGGGGACAGCACGTGTACCATGCTGTAAGGAGACCAGGCTGCATTGGAATAAACTGGGGAAGGAGGCTGTGGATATTGGCACTGTGGTGGTGAGGGTCTGAGCAGCAGGAGGGAGTGGGCACTGGGAGGATGGGACAAGGGAACAGTAGATGCAAAACTCCTGGTGGGTGGAGTTGGGTAGAGCAGGGCAGAGGGAGTCATGAAGGCCAAGACTGAGTCACACTAGCATGGAGGTCAGCAGGAAGGATTTGGTGGAGGGAGTTTAGCAGGGCAGAGCCAGGCAGGCCTGGGAAGGCCATACAGTGGGGAGGAAAATGCTGGCAGGAGGAGCAAAGGTGTTTCTCAGCATCTGTGATCAGGGCTGGCAGGCAGCTCTAAAGAGCCATGCTCCTACCCCTAGGAGGAGAGTCTGGCTGACAGCTTCTCTGCCTTCTCTGAGTATGGGCTGCAACTGCTGCGCCGGCTCCGAGATTACTTCCCTGCCACCAACAGCACTGCTGTCTACCGTCTGGAGCTGCTGCTAAAGTGGGTGCCACACGGGGTGGGGGTGGGGGTGAGGGGGTTGGCTAGGGCAGATCCTGGAAGAGGACCTTCAGGAAGCCTGCATCATGACCACATACCTGACCTGTAGGTGCTTAGATAAGCTGCAACTCTTCCAGCCTTCCTTTGAGATTTGCCCCTTTGAGACAGAGCTGAATATGGACATCGCTGCTGCCCTGAAGGTGCGTTTGGACCCCTCTGGCCCTGCCCACTTGTGATTCGTGACCCACCCCCATCTCTTCCTCTTTCCTCTCTATCGTGCTTCCTGGTGGCTTCTGCTGCAGAGAGGCAACCGTGAGTGGTACAACAGGCTCCTGAACACCAAGAGTCCCCGGGAACAGGTGTGGCTTGGCAGGAATTGGTCATGGTGGGTGTGGGGGCCCAAGCAGTGAATACAGTCCAGGCCTCTTTGCAGTCAGGGCCGCAGCGCCTCCCCGGGCTCGTGGAGCTAGCAGACATCATCTATGAGGACCTTCAAGCCTGCTATGGCATCTATGCCAGCCTCTTCCATGGGTAAGTCCTGCTGCTCAGCACCCACACTGCACATGTGGGGCTCACGGGCCTGCAGGAGGGGTAGGTGGCTGAGGCATGTCCTTCCTTTGCAGTATCCTCAAGGTGGACTTCTTCACCCTTACCTTCCGGCAGCTAGAGCGTCTGGTGAGGATGATCCCAACTGAGCGGGCCTTCTGGGCATGGGGAAGCAGGGAGAGCTAAGGAGGGCCCCTGGTTCTTTTGTTGGTCTGATACCTCCCCCCAAAACTCTGGGCAGTTGGCCGAGGAGGCATGGGTGCTGACTGAGGAACTGAGCCCCAAGATGACTCTCCAGGTGGCCTCAGGGCTCTTTGAGCTGTACCTGACCCTGGCTGATCTCCAGCGCTTTTGGAGTTGTATCCCTGGCCGGTAGGCACCCCTAAACCATGCCTCTTATGTTTTTTGGTTTTTTGTGGAACCGGGGATTGAACTCAGGCCCTTGCGCTTGCCAGGGAAGTGATTAGTCTACTGAGCCATCTCCCCAGCCCCTAAACCATGCCTCTTCCAGATAAACTCTGGGACTAAAGCCCCAGGCCCTGTGCTGGAGGCTGCCCTGGAGGTCGGAGTTGCATGCTCTGACTCTGTTCCTGCCACAGGGACGGCCGCTCCCTGGCCCTGGCCGGCATCCATACCCCATTCCTGCCTGCTGTGAAGATCTGGCTACAGGTCCTGCGAGACCAAGTCAAATGGCGTCTCCAGGGAGCAGTGGATATGGACACAGTGAGTTAGTACTTGGGACTAAAGGCACTGGAGCTCATTCTGTGCCCCATATGATGCGGGCTGCTTCTTGCCTTCCAGCTAGAACCTGTGGATGCCTCCTCCAAGCACAGCAGCTCCGCGGCCACTGCCAGCCTCTGCTTCAGCCACATCCAGGAGCTCTGGATCCACCTTGCGTGGCCTGACCTTACTCAGGCTCAAGGCCTGGGGACTCAGCTCAGCCAGGTGTGGCACCTGGAGGCTGGGGAAGCAGGTTTAGGAGGACTTTGGGTCCTGGGAGGAGCTGCAGGTCTGAGTCCTGTGTCCCATCCCCACCCTAGGACATGTGTGGGTCAGCCCTCTTCTACACAGAGTTGCTGAGGAAGAAAGTGGACACCCAGCCTGGGGCTGTTGGCGAGACAGTGAGCGAGCCGGTGGGTGGCTGGTCGGGCAGGTGAGGCTGCAGGTGGCTGGTGGGGCTGCCCCTGACTGCACCCACCACCTGCCTCTGCCTACCCTCCCCAGCTCTGTGTGGTGCTCAATAACGTGGAGCTGGTGCGCAGGGCTTCAGGGCAGGCACTTCGGGGCCTGGCCTGGCCTGAGGGTGTAGCGGGGCTTCCCCGCCCCCTCCTCAGCTGCACACAGGCATTAGAGGAGGACATGCAGCGAGAGGCCCACACTGTGACTGCACACCTGACCTCCAAGGTGGGCAGGGCGCCAGGGCCTGGTGTGGGGGCTGTCCCTGGTATCCCTACCCGGTGCTGAGCATCACCCCTGCAGATGGTGGCTGACATCAGGAAGTACGTGCAGCACATCAGCCTCTCCCCAGATNGGGGGGGGGGGTCACTGAGAAGTGTGGATATGAGCATGTATTACACCTCGGGAAGCTGGGTTCCAGGTTCTGGTTGGTCCTGAAGACCTCTACCCACAGGCTGTAGCTCCACTCATGAAGTACCTGGATGAGAAACTGGCCCTGCTGAATGCCTCCTTGATAAAGGAGAACCTAGGAAGGTATGGGCAGGTACAGGCTGGTATAGGCTGGGCAGGTGGCGAGTATATGGCCTGGTGGTTGCCAATGCTGTCCTTGCAGAGTGTTGGAGGCCCTGTGGGAGCTGCTCCTTCAGGCTATTTTGCAGGCACTGGGTGGAAACAGTGATGTCTCTGCAGACTTCTATGGACGTTTCCACTTCACACTGGAGGTAGGCCATGCAGAGCTCAAGGGACCTCTCCCACATCACTAGTCCTCAGCCTCTCTGCCATCTCCTCTAAGGCTGGACAGGCCACATTTCCTCCCCACAGCCCAGACCCACCAGGGCCACCTGGGAGGCAACCTTAAGGCCTCAGCAGTTGGCACCTTCCCAGGCTTCCTGGGATCTGATGCACCCGAATGAGAAGTGGTTTGCTGTGGCTTCCAGACATCTCTTCCCTCTTTTTCTGCCCCAGGCTCTGGTTAACTTTTTTCATGCTGAGGGCCAGGGACTGCCTCTGGAGACCCTCAAGGATGGAAGTTACAAGGTAAGATCTGGCCCTCTGGGGGCCCAGCTCCACCAGCTGCCTTAAAACAGACCAGGAAGGGCTGGGGAGATAGCTCACTAGAATAAGGGCTTGACTGGCAAGCGCATGGTGCCCATTTCAATCCCTGGTACCGCAAAAAACGCCAACAGCAACAAACAGGAGGCTTGAGGCAGAGTAGGTAGATGCTCCTTCAAAGGCATCTAGCTGTCTATGGCCAGTGCCGACCATTGTCATTGGGTCCCTTTCCCTGCAGAGGCTGGAGGAGGAACTGCGGCTGCACAAATGCTCCACACGTGAGTGCATTGAGCAGTTTTATCTGGATAAGCTCAAGCAGGTAAGATGGCTACTGTCTGCTGTCCACGCCCTGCTGCATCCCACAGCCCCAGCTCTGCTCACTCACCTTTCCCACAGAAGTCCCTGGAACAGAACCGCTTTGGCCGCCTGAGTGTCCGCTGCTATTATGAGGCAGCAGAGCAGCGGCTGGCAGTGGAGGTGTTGCATGCTGCAGACCTGCTCCCCCTGGATACCAATGGTGCGGCATGGTGGTGGCAAGTATGGGGTGCTTGGTAGGAATGACTTGATCATGGCCATGTGTTCCCCCAGGCCTGAGCGACCCTTTTGTGATTGTGGAACTGGGACCCCCACATCTCTTCCCGCTGGCCCGCAGCCAGAAGACCCAGGTCAAGACCCGGACACTACACCCTGTATATGATGAGCTCTTCCACTTGTGAGTGCCCCTGGCTGCCCTATACTATCCCACTAGGTCACAAGTGGCTCCTGACTATCCCTAACTGTCCTATCTGCAGTTCTGTGTCTGCAGAAGCATGCCGCCGCCGCGGGGCCTGTGTGCTATTCACTGTCATGGACCATGACTGGCTATCCACCAACGACTTTGCTGGGGAGGCAGCCCTTGGCTTGAATGGGGTCTGTGGTATCTCGAGGCCCCAAGTGGGTGGGGGAATGAGAGCAGGGCAGCCCATCACCCTGCATCTGCGCCGGCCCAGAGCCCAGGGTGAGTGTAACTGAGGAGGTGGTGGAGTCCCAAGGGAGGGTCATGTGACCTCCACATGCTTGCCCACCTGCCTGCCTGTCCACAGTGAGGTCAGCGCTGAGGATGCTCGAGGGCCGCAGCAACAAGGAGGCACAGGAATTTGTCAGGAAGCTTAAGGAGCTGGAGAAGTGTATGGAGGCAGATCCCTGAGCACACCCACCCCAGCAAGCTGTCCAGATCTGTGCTCCCCTGATCTGCAGCTCTGTCCGAACCCTGAGGTACCCTTATCCTTGCTGTAGCCCTTTGGTTCATGCACTGGACTCCTTGCATGCCAGCATGCTCCACCCCAAATATGGGGACCAGCTTGGAAGGAGCTGGCCAGCAGTGGTCCCTGGACTCAGTAGAACAGAATGGACCTAGTCAGGCAGTACCCCTCCTCTGGGCTCACAGGCAGTAGAACAGTGGGCAGCTGGTTTCAATGGTCTATTCTCTAGGGAGCCACTAAGCTATGTCTGAAGACTGTGGTTACATTGGGACACGAAGCTGTACTAGTTCCAGAGGGTGGTAGCCAGGGATGTGTCTCAGGATCCTGCAGTGCATCAGTCCCCAAATAATGGTCCATGCCTAGTATGAGCAGTGTCCCTATGGAAAGCCCTTCTTGGAGCTCCCAGAAGCAAGCCCCCAATAGTCAAGAGGCTGGAGGTCAAGATTAGAGGAACTAAGAATTTGAGGGAAGCAGTGACCGGGGCCCCAGGTGGAAGTCACGGGCAAGAAAGTCTGTTATGCTCACTCGCCCTCTCTTGGCTCTGGACCCCATGTACAGTGAGATGAACAGGGGAGACTTGCTGAAAAATCACAGCTCCCAAGTAGGGTACTGGGTCTGGGAGAGGTTCCCCCATGGTCATTGTAAGGTGGGGGGGGGACACCCACAGCTTGGCCACTCAGCCATCCTTTCAAGTACCTGTGTGACCAATAGCCCAAACCCGCCCAGGTAAGCCCCAACCCCCAAACCAAGCACACACAAACATTTGAGGCTCCTTCTCAGTCCACAGCTTCATTGAGAGCGCCAAAGTAGCTCCAACCCAGCAAGCCTATCCCAGTGTTGCAATAAGCCCTACTCTATCCACAATTGCAGAGGCTACCACTGCCACCTTTGCTTCTTCTATCTCTGGAGTTCTTACTACCCTGCTTAAACAATGTGTCTGCAACCTTCAGACTCTGCCGTTTCTTGATTCCTTTCTAAGTCTCACTTGAGGCCATGGCCTCATCCCCTTGTTCCAGAGTTGCCTCCTGGGAGCAGCTATTGATTTCTCCGTCATTGTCTTCAGGCTCTTGTTCTTCGGACGCATCACTTTCATCTGTGTCCACGGGTAGCCTTGGGGGAGAGGGTATGTTCCTTCATGGTGTCAACCTGGTCAGTCCAAAGCAGCTTTTGTGTCCTCACCCACAAAGCCCCAAAGCCGAAGACACCTCTCTCACTCCCTGCTAAGCCAAACCCTCCCTACTTTATATGCTCAGTCACCATTTAGGTGTCACTTAAGACCCCCACAGGCAGGAGCTGAGGCCAGGGATCAAAGGAAGCCAGGACCTACCGGATAGTAGCCACAGGCCTGTTGGGATTTGCAAACTCTCGCCCTGAATCCACATCAAATGGGTCTGAACCAAGGAAAGAAAGAGAAAGGTGAGTTCTAAGCCCAAGGCAGATACAATACTACCCCAGTGTTTTTCAGGAGGTACAGGCCTACAGGGGTTCCCATTCATGCAAGCCTCACCAATTTCCTCCTCCTCAGGGGCCTCCCTCGCACAGGCCAAGAACTCTTGCTCTGCTTGTAGTACTTCCTCAGGTCCACTGCAGGCTGCATACTTGTCTAGGAGCTGGTGGTTCAGCTCCAAGAAGCCTTTGCCCCACTTAAATTTCCGCAGCAAAATGACAGCAAGATCTGAAAAGCCTGATGGCACAGAAAACCTGAAGATCTTAACGATCCCTCTAGAGCAGTGGTGGCGAACCTATGACATGTGAGCTGCAGTGGGCTGTATCACTGAAAGCTCTAAAAGGTTTGCTGTTACGTCTTTGTAACCCTGACTGCTAGGCAGTGCTACTGTGTCAGGGGACTGAAGTGTCCTCCCCACATAACAACTTCGAGTCATGCCACTCCATGCCAGCCCTCTAATGTCTGTCTTGGTACAAGCCCCTTCTCTGCTACCCTCATCTCTCCCCTTCAGTGAGAAACAAGAGTCCCACCAAGCCTGTCACATCTTGCATCTCACTGGCCTCCATCTAGGTCTCTCCTTGGACCTTAAATTCTATGGATTTTCAGGGAAGTGCTGTCTTGACAGATGCCACTGCCCAACTGGTAGGCAGCTGCGTCATTATGCCTCCACTCTAACTCTATGAGGTCCCGGCTCTTAAGTGGGAGTTGGGATTGAAGGCCTGTCCTGATGTCTAGGGCAACCACAGTCATACCTGCACAGTCAGATCACTAGACCAGAATGCCAGGTTGGGCTGATGGCAAGCCTGAAACTCACCCACAATATAGAAGGCAGCGGCAAAAGCTTCCACGCAGGAAAGTTTGCAGGGCCTGCCATAGTTCACGGAGTTCGCAGCCACCAGGTAAGGCAGCAGTCGCAAGTGGTTCCCTCGCATCTTCCCAAAGGGCGTCTCGCCCAGTCTGGCCCAAGAGCAGTCTATGACTGCGACTCCAGCCTGAGCCACCAGCTGTCTGTCAAGGACAAGACAAGGTAAATTCTGTGCCAGCAGCACTTAGGTGATGGCCTCAAGTGACATATGCTCCTGAAGACACTTCACTAGGGATACTGGATATCATTTTCTTATCCCCAAATACCTACAAGAAGCTGTTGTGCGTAAACTTTTGAGGCAGGTGCTGGTGGTACCTGAATGCTTACTCAATAAACGTTGATTGGGCTCTCTTACATCCCAGGCAAGGAGGCAAATTAGACGTGCCCCTACTCATGTAAAGAGTATACATACATGGCACACAAGAATAAATATGTGAATCCTGAAGGGAATGATGCCCCGGAGACAAGGTGACTCACAAAAATACCAGAGAATTGAGATAAGTAGCCCCCACCCCAACCACCAAGGCCTCCCATACATACCTGTCCGCCGGGGACACATACTGGGAGCCCATGGGGCTGAGTATCAGCCCGCCGAACCTGTGGCCCAGGCGCAGGCAGCGCACCAGGCCCAGGCGGGCCAGCTTGCGACCCGTGCAGCGCCGGGGGTCGCAATGGCCCAAATCCCACATAGCCAGCGCGAAGGGCAGCGTGCCTGGGCTCGGGGCGCCCTCATCCTCAGCAGCTTCTGGCTCTACCGACGCTGCGCCGGGAGAGAGAAGGGTCCCGCCTCAGCGCTGGCTCCGGGGTAACCCCGCCCCGCCCTCCTGATCACTCACCACTCACCGCGCAACGCGGTGCCCACGTCTTCGGCGAAAGTCTCCAGAGAGCGGCCCCGGGGACGGCGAACGCGGCTGCCCTCGGCCCCTGACCCGCGCGCTGCCCGCCGGCGGCCCATAGCGGGGCGCACAGATCCCCAAGTCCCAGAACACCCTTCAGCTACCGCCCGGTGCAGCCCACCGGCGAGGGCGCCGCTTCTGGTTTGCGTCGCTCCGCTGACGGCATTTCCTGCTCCCGTCCTCACGTGACCGCGCGGCGGCGCGATGGCGGCACGGCTGTCGGTGTTGCTGTTACGGCTCGGGCTTGCAGTGACCGGTTAGTGTCTCCGACTCCACCCCTAGTCCCGTCCTCCCTCCCCTCCGTCCCGCCTGAGGGTCTCTGAGCTTCCTCACCGCCTCCCTACCTGCAGGGCCCGCGCTGACAGCCGCCGCGAAAATGAAGGTGGTGGAGGAGCCCAACGCGTTCGGGTGAGCGCCTCTCCGGTCGGCGGCTCCGGGCCGGGGCCTCCGGGGAAGTCGGAGTTCCTAGGAGTTCCGGGGAAGTCAGAGTTCCTGACTTGTCGTGTCCCTAGGCTGAACAACCCGTTCCTGCCCCAGACCAATCGCCTGCAGCCCAAAAGAGACCCTTCGCCCTTGACAGGTGAGCCTGTCGGCCAGCCTGCGAGCGGGCAGCCGGCTTGGGTGCGACCGAGGCGGACCGGGTTTCCATCTTCAGCGGGACGGGGAGAGCCCCGGTCGGGAGGGAAGGGTGGTGTTTGAGGAGAGACCCTGAGTTACTGCCTAGAAGCGCATGTGTTCGTCTGTCAGCCTGTGAATGTCTGAGTGTGGGAAAATATGCCTGAACGTTCTTGTCCTGAGCTTGCCCCAGACTTAGGCCTTTAATTCAATCTTTGGAGTTAGGCACTAATAACTGTTTGGTGTTTTGGTGTGCATAAATGGGCAAACAGAAAACATCCTAAATGTTTTTTGTTTTGAGAGAGAGAGAGGGTATTTGTCATTATTTGGTCACTTATCACTCTGTGCCTAGGAGCTCTTCATGGTCCTACACACAGGTCAGCGTTGTTTTTGCTTAGTATTGCACAGGATGACTTCATATTCCTTTCTTAGTAAGTATTGAGGTGGTTTACATTTGAGGGTATTAGAAATGTTGCCATGAAGAATATCCTTGATGACTATTTACCCTTGCACAAGTGGGCTCCTGAGGCAGAATCCCAGAGGTTGAAGCTTGAGTCATAGAATGTACTTTGTTTTATTTGTTGGTTTGGTTTTTTGAGATAGGGTCTTGGTATGCAGTCCAGGCTAGCCTCAAACTTATGATCCTCCTGTCTTAGGTTCCCAAGTGCTGAGAGATTTCAGGTATATGCCTACAGGCCCGGATGAGTGTGCTCATTTTCTTATTGCATACCTCTGTGCTGGATTTGCTAAAATAAAACATTCCGCAACTCAGGTCACAAGGCAGTGCTGGATCAGACTGCTTCCACTCTCAGAGGAGGGGCTTCTGTTTGATGTACTACTCATTTCTCTAACACCATGGGTTGGCTTTGTTTTTTCTTTTTTCTTTCTTTCTTTTTTTTTTTTTTTTTTTTTTTTTAACCAAGGGTTGGTTTTGGCATTTTATGCCCCTAAATTGTGGGTCTCTTTAGCACCATCTGGGAGTCCCTGGCTTTCACCAGAGGAAGCCCCTGTGCTCCTCTGCTTCACCCTTCCTTCCTGAGCCCTCAGCCTTGTTCTCTCTTTAGCTTTGTTACATGTTACAATAAAAACAAATCTTAGCCTGGAATTGTGGGGCACATCTATAATCCCAGTACTAGGGAAGCTGAGACAGGAGGATCACTGTCTGTGTGAAGCCAGCCTGGGCTACATAGTGAGACCCTGTCTCAACACACACATCTGCTGTCACCACCACCACTGTAATCCCACCAAAGAAAACCCCAAAAATAAGTTCTAGGGCTGAGGGTATGGCTCATTGTAAAGCATTTGTCTTGCCTGTAGGAGTCCCTGGTTTGATTCCCAAGAGCAAAATACCAACGATCTAATTTGCCATTTAACCACCTTTAAGTGTGCAGTTCTGTGGCACAACTTTTCATCACCCTAAATTAAAACTCTCCTCCATTCAGCAGTTCTTGGCTTCCTTCCTCAGCCTAGCTGCCACCATCCTAATTTGAGGATTTTTTTTTTATACCAGGGATTTGTTTTTTTAAACTTTTTAATGTATTTAGAACAGGGTCTCGTTATGCAGCTCAGACTGGTAGTGATTCTCCTGTTTCAGCCTCCCCAGCGCTGGGATTACAGGCCTGCACCACCATGTGGTGCCAAGGATGATCTAGCCCTAATCCCTGTGCTTGCCTAAGCAGGTGCATTAGCCCACTGAGCTATCTCACTGGCCTGAGAGGTTGTTTTGGTTCACAGTTACAGTCTAAGGCCACCTGGCTGCAAAGTAGAATGGCATGGCAGGAGCCTTCACAAAGAGCTGCT
Organism: Tympanoctomys barrerae; assembly: GCA_002564285.1. Classification (NCBI taxonomy): domain Eukaryota; kingdom Metazoa; phylum Chordata; class Mammalia; order Rodentia; family Octodontidae; genus Tympanoctomys; species Tympanoctomys barrerae. The sequence goes on along the minus strand of NDGN011489552.1, from coordinate 2,253 downwards.
ACCATCATGGTGTCCCAGGAGGAGCCAGGAAGGAAAATATAAATCTTCCTGGTTACTCACCTCTTCTGACCAGGCCCCACCTAAAGGGAGACAGTGATAGTGTCCCTAATATACAATTGCATTTCAAAGATCTTGATTATAATTGCATGAGGCTTTGCAGGGACATCTAAATATAAACCATGACATGGAGGAACTGCCACACTAAAATGGCACCGGTTTTAGAGCTGCTGTTTGATGCACAAAAATTTTTCATTTTGGTGCCCAGTATCCCAGCACTTGGGAGGTTGAGGTGGTAGGAATCATCCTGAGTTCAAGGCCAGCCTGAACTACGTAATGAGATCCTGTCTCAAAAAAATAAAGTTTTTTCAGTCCAGTTTGTCTGATTCTGCTTTTGCTGCCTGTGCTTTAGTTATAATCCAAGAAATCATTTCCAAACTCAGGGCCCAGAAGCTTTCCCTCCATTTTCAAGATCTCTAGCGATGTGTTTGACTCATTTTGCATATGCCATGACTTAGGGTCCAGCTTTCTTAGCATTGTTGAGACTGAACTTTCCTCACTGGCTTTGGCACTCTTGTCAAGTCATTTGTGTATTTGAATATTCTTGTCTGGGCTTCCTATGCTGTTCCAATTTTATGTATTTGGTACAGGATCTCACTATGCAGCTCGGACTCATAGTGACACTCCTGTCTCAACCTCCCCAGCACTAGGATTACAGGTGTGTGCCACCACGCCCAGTTTCAGTGGCCATCATGGCATGTGGTACTGGGGATCGAACCCGGGTCCTTGCTCTTGCCAGACTGGCACTTAGACTGCTGAGCTATCTCCCCAGTCCCTGAATGCAGATTTTGTATGTTGTAATTTTATTAGTCCTAACAAGGTTTTTGTGGAACCTTTAGGACTTTCTACATAGGAAACCAGGTTCTTCACAAAGAGTTGACCTTACTCCTTCCTTGCTGTTGTTCTGGCTACACAGCAGTGCCCAGTGTGTCCTGTTCCTGGCCTTGGGTGAAGAACCTACTGAGTGTGGCATCAGCCTATATGACCTTTACAAGGAAGTCTCTTTCATTTCTCATTTGCTGAGGTTTCTGTGTGCTTTAAATCACAAAAGGATGAATTTTGCTAAGTGCTTTTTCTGCACTAATTGAAATGATCTTGTGGTTTTCCCTTTGTTCTGTCAGTGCAGTATATTACATGTATTAATTTTTCTGTGTCAGGTTATTAGTCTTCTTTAACATGCTGAATTCAGTTTGCTAGTGGTGTGTGTGTGTGTGTGTACACACACGTATGTGCATTGCTAGGGCTTAAACCCAGGAAATTAGAGGCCAGCTTGGGCTACATAGTGAGTTGAAGGCTGGCCTGAACTATATAGCAAGACCTTTTCTCAAAAAAAAAAAAAAAAGAGAGAGAGAGACAGGGACGGAAACAAGGGATACAGGGTGGTGGTGTTGCCCTGGTTAGCCTCAAACTCCTGGGCACCTGCTGCTTTAGCCTCCTGAATAGCTGAGATGATGGATGCCACCATCAGGACCAGCTAGTTTGCTGGTGTTTTGTTGAGCACTTCAGCATCACTGTTAACAGGATGTTGGTCTCCTGAGTTGTCTCTTTCTGGCCTTAGTATCAGAGTAGTGTTGGCCACACAGCCTCAACTATCTGTGAGACACTGTTAGTTCTTTAAAATGTGTGGAAAAAAACTACTGGTGAAGCTGTCTGCTTAGACTCATCTTTACCTGGAGGTTTTTGGTTACACTAGCTCTTTAACCTTTGTGGTACATTCTAGATGTTCTGAATGCATGATTTGGCCCCGGGAAGCTATGTGTTTCCTAATACCTCATCACTTTCATTTAGGTCATCAAATTCTGGTACGTAATTGTTCATACTGTTCTCTTATCCTTTGCTATTTCTGTAAAAATTGTTGTGCTATCCACCTTTTATTTCTGATTTTAATGTTTTCAGTCTTCCTTTTTGACCTGGTGAGTCTATTTTTATCTTTAAAAAAACAACTTTTAGGGCTGGCCAAATAGCTCAATGGATTAAAGTGCCTGCAAGCAGATGCAGGGGCCGGAGGTTCGATCCCAGAGTCTGCTGTGCCGGCCTGCCCCTGGGGCATGCTGAGATGGCAATTGATAGTGGGCGTGGTGGTGTGTGCCTGTAATACCAGCTCTTGGGAGGTTGTACACAGGAGGATAATTACCAGTCTGATCTAGTAGTGAGACCCTGAACACCCTGTAGACCCTTCCCTAAAAAATACAAAAA
>NDGN011489548.1:0-13057 GCA_002564285.1 Tympanoctomys barrerae | reverse complement strand
CTTGGTGGAAGGAACAAAGAGGGAAAATAGCTTTATTCACCATGGTGGAGCATTCACAACCTCAGAATTCCTGAAAGGATTGTGCTTGGAGCTTAGCTTTCAAATACATCGATTTGGGGAACTCAATGAATCACTAACTCAAAATGCTTTTGAGTATCATGGAGGATCTTATTTTCTAAAAATATCATTGTTCATGTTTATTTTTTATCATAGCTTTTGTATGAAAAGAAATCAACAGATATTGAGTAATATCCTACCAAGGACCTTCACATTATCTCATAAGCTACAGGGTTTTGAAAACTGTTACTGGACTTATGTGTTAGTTGATTCACTTGCTTGTTCAACAAGCGTCTTAATCGTGTGATACTCTTGGCCTTGCCTAGCCATCACAGATCTATTGCTGAGGAAAACAAGGACTCGTTGCTATGACATTAATTTTTGTCTCCATGAAATAAGAGATAAATAAGGAGTTGAAATCATAGGACTGTAGTTATAATATCTGACATCTGAGCTAAATGATAGAGATTTTCTTGGTTATTTAAACCTCTGTGAATAATAAATAAATTAATACAAATGAAAAATTGAAAATAAAACCCACCACAGCTACATATATATATATATATATATATATATATTTGTTTTTCCTTACAAAACCTACTTCATATTGTAAATGTAATTTGGCATGTAACAAGTTTGGCTAAATTTAAGTAAGAGAACACACTCAGTGTGTTGTTCTTCTAAGTTGACTGGCAAGTATAGAAAATAAAAAAACCCTACAGAGTGGATTCTGTGTGTTATGTAAGTTTTATATCAGTAAACTTTATTGTTTGCAAGTCTTGGCTACACATATGTTATATATTGTATATTATATATTATATATATGGTTAATATATACAGATTAGAAAAGCATATATTCATATGAATATATATATATATTCACAAATTTGCATCTAAACTTTATGGGCTCTAGGTAGCAGCGAGAATCTAACTGAAAACTTCTGTAAAGGATTCCATGATTTTATGATGAAAGGGAATTAAGATGATTGCAAAATGCATGCACTGCAAACATGTACTAATAAAAAATTGGAAGAAGAGAATAAATTAAGCCATCCAGAAACGCTAGAATTAAATAAGGTATTAAAGACAGGAGATTTCCACTTTTCTTCAAACGCATATTTCAGTGACAGATCCACTATTTTTCATGAAGGTAAAGATAATAGCTGACAGCGAGCAGCAGGTTCAGTGTATTATTGGTGATCAATCAATCAGTGTGCCAGCATACCCAGATAAGCTGCATCACACGCATTTTCCGTTCCCTGCATGTCAGGTGATGCAGCGTGCCTACACTTCCTAGCTTCAGGGAAGTGCACGTTCTACCACAATTTACACTAGCTGTGTGCTTAAAATGATGAAAATAGACTCAACAATTTTATTTTGTTAGGAAATCTACTTTCTACTTTACATTGTCATCATCTTACAATATTCTATGTCAATAAATACAAGTCCTTTAAAGATTTTGATGATTATTTTTATAATGTTTCTCTGTCTTTTGAGACATTGAAGTCTTTAAACATAAGGCTTGTCCATATCTTGAGTCTCCAACACCAAACTGGGTCTCCACTCCTAAGTAAACCATATGTCTATTCTTGGATGAAATAGTGGACAGTTAACTTAATTCGTGTGGGTTCTGTTTATGATGGAAGCCAGTTAAGCTTAGGAAGAACAGAGATACAGCTGCTACCTTCTTCAGTCTTCCTACACAAGATTTAGTGCAGAGAAGGGTGCTGTTGGAAGTGACGGGCAGGTATTCCTCGGGGTTCTTTGCTAGTTCTTGATGTCTGTACTTTCTAGAGAGCAGCTCATGCTAGTCTGTGGTGTACAAGTGTTCAGAAAGGGAGCACAAAATAGCTGGCATCTGCGTAGTGCTCTGCTGCTGCTGTGTTCTCTCTTGCTGCATGTGGCTGATTCTGATTGCTGCTTCTATTACAGAAACATCACTGTCCACCAAACTGATCCATTTTTTCCCCACATATTTACTTTTTCTTCCTTTGCCAAACACAAGGTCTTCTTTGGGTGGGCAATTTTGTCAGCTTGATTGGGTTGGAAGGTGTCTAGGAAGTTAGCCCAGCACTTTGTCAAGTGCATCTCTCAAGGTGTCCCTAGACGTGGTTTGCATGTGGGCCAACACATCGAGACCCAGAGCTGCCCCAGAGTGGGTGGCACCACCCATAAGCTGGGCCAGAGCACGGAAAAGCCCAAAGGGCACATGAGCTGGAATTTCAGGAGGAGGTGCAATTTTGTTTTCTTCTGTTTATCTTTTTATTTTTTTTAACTGCCATCACCTACACATAGGAGACCCTGGCTTCTTTAGACTTTGAATGACTCACAGCAGTAGCTCTACAGAAAGCTGTGAGGCCATCAGCCTTGAATGTGGCCTGCAGCACTGAGCTCTCCAGTTCCAGAGTTTCCACCTTCTTGGATCAACAATCTGCTAGAATATCTCGTTGTCCAGCATGGAGGCAGCCACTCCACAGTGTACAATCTCCCTCTATTACCATGAAAACCAGTCGGACAAATCTTCCTTTTATGATGTTATAGTTTTGTTATGGAGAACTCTAATTGCCTCACGCAATTACATAAAGAAAGATGCATCAGCCCAGTCTCATAGACAATACATTTTTGACATAACTTGAGAGATATGTAACTCAATAGGGATGTTGACTGGAATGTGAAAATTGTCTTACTTGAGGATTCTAGAAACACTTAAAGTTATACATATCAAATCCCTTTTGTATTCCCAAGTTTCATGCTAAATCAAGGAGGCACTTGAAGCAAGCAGGGAGAAGACTGTTTAGATAACAATTATTTGAAGGACAAGAACCTGGAAAAGCAGTGCAAAACTGCCTTTCAGCCCAATGCTGCATCAACTGCTCCTTTCTTGCAATATTGGTCATACAACGGACCACAGCAAGCTAATAACAGTGATATGTAATACTGAGGTGCAGAATGGAGCATCAGGCAGCACCATGTGAAGTTCACTGGCTCTGCATACTCTCTCTCAGCTTCCCTTTCCAGTCAGCTGCCATTAACCTCCTGATAATATATTGATTGGCTCCTCTCAGCTGATCACTGCAAGTGATTTCTGGTAACTTCCTGTCTGGCTTGCTGCCTGAGACTCTTACCATTTTCAGCTACTAAATCTGAAGTCTGTCTTTCCCTATAAGTATCACAATAAACTCATCCCTTTCCCAACCATTATTGGGTATTTTCCTTAGTCTCTCAGTAACCTCCTGCATTGTCCTAGCTCACCTGGCCAATGGATCAGATATATTATCACATTTGGAAATGGAAGCCAATATGAATTTTTCTTAAATTTGTTCAGGAGAAACAATAAGCAGTCAATTATTATTTCCATCAATCACTCATGTGCATGTAGAAGGTAAAACCATTAAATGATAATATAGGTAATATCTTGCTATGAAATATAAAAATTGAATATAATAATAAGGTTTTTAATAGAAAAAAACTTAATTTTGTTGTCATCATTATGGAAAATATACAGTGCCATGCAGGTGGAGTCTTGAAGGTTAATTAACTAAAATATAACTGATTATTTTTGTGAAAAGAAATAGAAAAGTCCTCAAAATTATAATGAGACTGTAGCTTTTTTTTTTTTCAGAACCAGGGATTGAACTCAGGCCCTTGCACTTGCCAGGGAAGCGCTTATTCCATTGAGCCATCTCCCCGGCCCCAGACTGTAGCTTTTAATACAGTGTTGATTGATTCAACAAGGTAATCCTTAGATAGCTTTATATATTATATCAATATAAAATTAATCAAACACACTGACATTTAAGAATCCTTGAAGAGAATGTAATGCGATGAGGACCTGATGTCCCAGGCAGCAACGCACATGGAGCATCTCTCAGGATTGGAGACAACCGGCTACAGAAATTCTACCCTGTTCTCAACTGGTCCCACACTAAATCGCATGTTCAAAAGGGCAAACATGAGAGCTCTCTGCAGGAATTTTGACAATTTCATATGCATGTATTTGTCCTTACCCAACAATTTTGTGTTAACTGCAAATGTACTAATATTCAGTACCAGTTATTCAACTTAAGAGTTTGCTCTTGCCAGGCCAGCACTGTGCTGCTGAACTACATCCCTGGCAAAATTTAGAAAATTTATAAGAAAATATTTTTAAATTCTCTGGATCAAATCTATTTCAAAATTAACATAATGACTAAAAGATGCACATATAATTAGTTTCTTAGCTCTGCACACTTGCCCATTACATATCAAATTTGCACCTTACATATCTCCTTGAGAAAAGAATCAAATCTATCAAATCTTACAACAGTATATTACTGCAGATGACAAAAAGAACATCCTTGTGAGAGACTGAAAAGGTAGGGATAAAAAGCTTTTATTGTAAGCTCAAGACCAACATCCTGGGACTCCCAAGTTGTCAGCCCCCTATTGAACTTTACCTCTGGGTTGCATGCTTTTCACATTTCCATTGTAACAGCATTATCTGATTACCTCAATTTTAGGAATTTTATAAGAATGTCACACAATTGCCATAAGGTTCACATTTCTCAGACACTGTTGACCATATGCCTGTCAAATGGTATTGTGTTTCAACATTTACTTTATTCCTTAAAATATTCTATTTGTTTCTCTGTTATGACTGTTTATCCCTAAATGGTTTTATGGTTAGCTACATAGGAGAGGGTCAGGGAGTGAGTTTATCCATAGTTTAAGTGTACTTAAGTGACCCTCCCATAAAAACGAGTTAAAAAGAAATGGGGTTTCTTTAGCTCCATCAAGTAGAATATTCATTGTACGGGCTGAAAAATGGTCTTCTATTTTTCTATCATTTGTAGTGCAGTTCACGCATACCCTGTTTGCTGGGCAGTGATAATGTAGTTATGAGTTAAAGAACACACATGATCAGAATGGACAGTCCATACATCTGCGTATCTCCCTGCTTCCTTTCATTTACTGGCGCTTTGAACATTTGATATTCATGTGATACAGGTGAGTTACATGCGCTATGACAGACTTGTTTCAAAGATGCCAGGAAAAGTCATCGCCATTAAGCAATTGACTTAGTAAAGAAACTACAGAATCTGGCTTTCAGGAGAAAGAAAAGACAAGCTGCAGCATATACAGATGCGCAGGTAGGAAATCATTGTTGAGAAAGACGCTAGTCTTGTAAATCCAGTGTCCCCAAATGTCTATAAAGAGATAGTTCATCATTTTTGTGAAAAATGCTCATCTACTTAGAGTCCATGTGTGTGTGTGTGTACGTTCATGTATCTGCATGTGTAAGTGTGTACAAGTGAATTTTTCTGCATTTTAATTTTTCAGAATGATATGAGGTAATCGGTTAAAGTATAAAGATACATATACAAATGAGTAGCATCAATGGTAGTGCTTCTTTTCAGCTTTAGCTACTCTATTGGTGAATAAAAATTTGGATATATGTTTTAAAGTATGCAGCAGGATATTTTGATGTACATGAAAATATAAAGTATTATAAAATGATTACCATAATCAAATTGATCAACGTAAGCTTTACATTACATAAGAGTTACTTGTGCTCTGTCTTTGAGTAAGAACAGTTTTAAATGTTCATTCTTAGAGTACATTTGCAGCACACAATGATTACTCGCCGTGGAGAGCCGGTTCCTGCTCACAACACATCCTAACTCATCTTATGTCCTCCTGCTTCTCTCCATATTCCCCTATCAATTGATTCCCTTCCTATTTGCAAAAGATCTATGTTTCTTTTTCTGTTATCTAAATTATATTATGTATTGAGAAAAAAAATTCCTTCTATCATGCTACTTAATAGAAATGAAAGAGAAAATAGGGCAAACTGTGGAAATGTACAGGCAGATTTGATGACCTTTCTGAGAACTGCAGCTGTCTCTCTCCTTGAACTTCAGGAATTTTTAGGGAGGCCAAATGGAGTGAGAACAGCTGATTGTTAAGCTTTATGCAGTTCCTCTCACTGGAGGCTACAAGGATGGAAAGCTGTACATAAAAGTTTCAAGCCTTAAATTCGTGCTTAGCGTTTTTCATCAATCCTCCTCCTGAACCCACAAGAGTCATTTTAGTAGAACAAAATAAAAAGTCCTATTACCCAGGAAAGGCCAAGGATTAGAAGCTATATGTCAAGTAGCAGGGCAAATGAACAACTATCAGAACAAAAGATATATGACTAGCAGCACCCCTACTCATAAAAGTACAAATATATGCAAATCCTATACCAGAAATGAGTTAGAAACTGAATTTCTACTTCTCATTATATCATAAAGTCAAAATTATCCATTTTCTTTAATTATATGATAAATTTTAGTACTATATATAGTACATCTCGAATGCATTTTAAATATCAATGAACTAATCCAAATATTTTCCCAGGAATCATTTCTTTAAAAAACCATGTGTTATACAAACTCATGCCAACATTATCATCCACAAAAAGAAAATTTCTGTTTTTCAAAAGACTAAATATTAATTTTCTTAGTGATTGTATTGATGAAGATCTAGCCTTGGCTCTAATGGTCTTACAAGTGACCTCAAAGCAGAGGTGAAAAAGAGTTGGTTTTCTATTAAACCAGGCATAAAAAGGTCAATCAAATTTTAAAACTACATTGGTAATCATCACGGAATTCTCTTTCAAATAGAGAACAATATAATATTTAGAATTCTCTTAAAATTCCAATATAATTTTAACTACGTTGATTGTTTTGTCTGCTTCTTTCCTTGACTATTCTTTAGAATGATTTTGCTGTTTCAAATGCACTCACCTCCATTTCTGTGCTCATAGCTTGTACCCAAGCAGCTACCTTAACAATAACGTGTAATATATTAACTTCTTACTCTCCTATTATTTTGTTATGACTTTTTAAAAATGGGCTGAACTGCTAATTTCCTTTCCAAAAAACATGTTTTTGTTTGCATCTCTGTGAAAACACCGAGTCGCTCAGGGAGATTAGAGGCTTCTCCAGAAAGCTTAAAATTTATGTTGGAAAGCAAATTCAAATGAATCTGCATCTTCATGGTATCATTATGTTTTTTGTCAAGATATAAGCACAAATACATATGCACACACATTTGAAGTTAGTCAAAATAAAGTGAAATGAAGCAGCATAAGAAACAAATGATACAGAAGCTCTAGTTGAAAGGCTGGGGCCAAAATAAATCCTTTTGAATCTTAATGAAGTCTTAAAGATTTTTCTGCCATAAATTACCATAATAGAGCAAGAAACTGTTTGAGGCTATCAATACTGATATCATTAGAATTTCCAAATGTGAAGATTTGAATATTAACAGGGAAAAATACAAAACAAAGTTCACTGATGTTTTCAGTTATTTAGTATATATTTTAGGAATAAAGGTTGTGGAGTGAATTTAGGAGAAGTTGAAGCTCTACTGTGAGATCTGTTTTCTAACCTTTAATTTCTATCCTTGATAATTAGTGAATTGATGTGCTTGGTGATAACACATGCATAGAGAAAAGGACTTAGTTATTTTCATGAAGGATATTAAAAGGTTGCAAGGGGGAAGTAATTAACTATTACTTCCTGCCTTATAATAGCCACAGACTTATTTAACCTCCCCTCAGCCATACTTAAAGAATACTTATGTACATCTGAAGCTCCACTTGTATTACAACTGCATATAAACATGTAAGAAGTCAACTGAAATGTGTTCTACTTTTGAATTCTGATGCTGGCTATATTGTCCCAAGATGCTTTAATTGTCTATTTTTTCTTCTTTTCATTAATTGTCTTTATATGCTTATGCCTGTCTCTAAAGTTAATTCTAGAGACGCTGGCACGTAAAAGATTATGTTAGTACTTTCTTCTTTTGTCTCAGAAGAGCAACACATTTGCCCTGTATTTTCTTTATTATTTTGTGTGAAGTTGTAATAGAGTTTCTTACTATTAAATGAAGTAAGAAACTTTTCCTATTTCTTCCCATTTCAAGATGCTTTATGTGTAGCTAGACCTCAAGTTTTCAACCACAGAGAAAATTTAGTAATTCTAGATTGTTTTTAGTTGAATATCATACACATCATTACATTAAATCACTATATCTTAGCACTTGAACCGACATAATTAAAATAAAGTCAAGCAATGTGGTCACCTAACATACAGATATAGATGTAACACACATGTACATTTTTAAAAGTTTGTATCCTTGGGAAATCATACATCATCAATAAAAGGATGTGAAATAAGAAATTTGTGGGGATAAAACAACTACAGATCTCATGTACAACCTGCAGACTACATGTAATGGAACTGTATTGTATTAGGGTTTTTGTTAAGTAGATATTAACCAGTGTTAAAAAAAGAAAAACTGTGAAATAGCAGATGTTTGTTTGATTCAGTAGAGTGACCTTAAGTTCCTAACATCAATGCTCCAAGCCTCATGTACATACAATCTATTTTATAAATGACAAAATGGCAAGAAAATAGTTTTGTATAAACTTCTGTGTGGAGTTGCCAATATATTATGAAAAGTGATTATGAAGTTATCTTTAATTCAGCAATCATTGCATATGTACACTGGTGAAAAATTTAACTGTCATCATACTTTTTCATTGCAGCATTCCTTAGAATTACAAAATATTGTAAAAAAAAAATGAAAAGTCAAAACACATTTTGATTGTGAAGAAAAACACAAGAAGGAAATAATAAAGACCAAGAAGCTCTGTATGTGTGTACATTTGTGTGTGTGCATGCACGTGCATGTCCACACATGGAAGTGTGTGTGAAATTTTCCTAGGAAAGATCAGTCGGTGTTGAGCATAATAAACACTGGAAGGTAAAGGTCTCAATATTTTTTAGTTTGACCACTTAAAATGATATCCAATATGGTGACAAATTCAATCATTTGCAAAGATTATTGAATATAGTGACAAGTACCTCAATGAAATCAAGGATGTGCAAGTGTAAAACCATCATATACTTAGGAAGTTTCAAATGTGCTCCGGCTGTTTTGCAGTGAACATCTTTTCCTCAGATACCTTTTCTAGCTAACGATCTTCTTCTTGGTGGGAGACATCTATAGTAGCCTCGGTGTTGCCACCAACAGAATAATCTTATAACACTCCACACAGGATTTAGAAAATGCTATAGTGAAACGTCCTGTGCTGAGTTGTTGACTACATGTAAGTAGAAGATAAAATGTTACGATTTATTTGACTTAATACAGATTTTTCAGTTATGTGTTCCATCAATTGTAGTACATATCATTTAAGAAAATATATGTAACATAATATTTTGTAATACACGAAGACTTAGAAATGCAGTTTGGGGAATATATTTAAGGATGAATAAAACAGTAACTAAAACTTCTTTTCTTAGATGACATTATTTTAATGTAAGGAATACTTCCACTTGTTTACAGTAAACTGTATATAAACCTTTCTCTTTAGTTCTTGCACACAATTAGCCCTATTAAAGGATATAAAGCATTATACATTATTCATGGCATCATTCTGCAATAATAAATGTTAAATTATGGAGATACTTTATTCAAACTTATGAAGATTAACCAAGCAACTAATTACTTTAAACGTGTAATATATTCCCTTCCATGCCCCTTTCCAAACACAGGCATCTTATTAAGTCTTGAAGGATTTTCTCCTTCTTTGCATGCACAGACCTTGAAGATATGCAAAACAATCTCTCTGGCTATTGTGCTAGTACATCTAAATAAGAAGCCAAGTTCAGGCCTTGAGTTTTAAGAGCTCCTTAAAGAAGGAAGGCAATAACTAATGGCTGAAAACAATATAACTCTGTACCCTAAGGTTAAGAACTAAGACAAAAATGAAAGATCTTCACGCACATATAATGTCATTCAGCCATTAATGTAAAAATAATCTACCTTCTTAAATAAGTACAAATATTATTTGCTAGGGAGAAGTTAGAAATATCTTGGACCACAGAAAATGTAAATTAGATTTTTTAGGACATAAAAATTCAGGAGATCTTTTTAAATTTTACCTATGTATGCATGTATGTATGTATATATTTTGTACAGGATCTCACTGCACAGATCAGACTCATAGCAATCCTCTGTTTTCAATCTCACCAGCGCTGGGATTACAGGCATGCAACACCACATCTGGTCTACACAGCCTGCCCAGTGAGCCCAGGGGCGGGGCTGCCAAAGCTTGTGGTGCTGGTTCCCCAACCCTGCACTTGCATAAGCAGCTGCTTAGTCTCCTGAAGTACCTCACTGGCCCTAATTGATGTTACTTTTAAAATTCTTGTTGATAGCTGTTCACAGTCCACAGTGGTCACCTTTGCCACGAGGAGCTGTCATGGCCACAGTGCACCTTAGATCTGGTGTTTGTCCCCTCCTTGCCCTGTTTCTACCTCTGGCTCCCTTTCCCATTGGCAAAAATACTATTTCCATTTCTTCTGGATATTTTTCAAAATGTCTTCCCTTTTCTTCCCTCCTCTCACTCTATCTCCTTTTCTCTTTGCCATTTAATGCCCTCCTTAGACCCTGTCACCTGTTTATAATCTTATTCTTTGTTTATGTCTTCGCTGTCCATGACAGAAGCACTTTGATGTTATCGTGTGTGTGCCTGATTTATCTCACTTAACAGTACGGCCTTGAGGTGCATCTGTTTTCCCCACCAACGCCTCAAGTTTATCCTGCTTTATGGCAAATAGATCAATATTGACAATCCTTAAAAAATTGCAACTAGAAATTTCATCTTACCCAGCTATTCCCTCTCTAGGTGTCTTCCTGAAACAGTTAAGGTCTTCATATCGCAGTAACCCGTGCATTCCCACGCTTAGCAAAATTGTGGAAGATCTTATCATGCACCTGAAGTCCCAGTTGAGGAATATTTATGCAATGCATACTAGATTTGTACCTGCATCTTAACATCACTGCATGCTGTTCCATTCTTAGCTTTTCAGAAGCTATCAGTCCAACAGGACCTTGTCAAAGCCTTGCTTCTGGGCTAAGGTCACTGAGGCTGGTACAGAATTCACAGGGGTTCTATTGCTTGGGCATCATATAAACCTCAGCTGTAATGATTTTTAACACAAATCTCATTTTTGCTTGCAAATTAAAGTGGCACCGTCAAATGAAGGACAATTGCCATAGGCTGAGGGTTTGTGTGTGGAAATTGGATCAACCATGATGATTTTAGGTCCTGAAGCCTCATGATGATTTTAGGTCCTGAAGCCCCATGATGATTTTAGGTCCTGAGAACTGAAGCCTCCTGCACAGCATCAATACCTTCGCAGAAGAGTTACTGAGAGCTGTTCTGATGCTTGTGTCGCGTCGGGAGGCAGCGAGAGTCTCCGGCTCTCGGGACCCAGCTATACCCTGCTGCTGGGCCTTCCAGCTCTGGGCTTGAGAAACGCTCGTTGATTGTATCTCACCGAATTGCTGGCCTTTGACAGCATCCAGAAAACAAACCAACCGAGGTCAACTTCATTCCACCTGTTTCACCATGTGCTTCTTCTGATTTTCTTACATTGCACATACTTATTAACACTTACGTCCTTTTGTTAAGCTTCTCAAAAGTTTATTTGAGCATTCATAACTGCACAGGACTGCGAGGGCTTCAGCTTTCCCCTGCGAAGAACAGCAGAGAACATTCACAGGTCGTTCACTGCAGCAAGACAGAGCCACGGCTGAGTGGGCAGCGTGCGACTTCCTACTGGAACTGTTTTCTTTTGAGAATGGGTTTCACTGTGCAGTTCAGGCTCATCTTGAACTCAATCTGCTCCCCAGTTCTGCCGTGCCAGCCCCGCCCCCGGGGGACACTGAGACGGCAATAGAGACCGGACGTGGTGGTGCGCGCCTGTAATCCCAGCCCTTGGGAGGCTGTAAACAGGTGGATCACTATGAGTCCGATCTAGTAGTGAGACCCTGAACACACTGTAGATCCTTCCCTAAAACACTAAAATAAATAAACAAATAAATAAGCTCACACTACAGCCCAGGCTGGCCTTGAACTCACAGAGATCCTCCTCAGCGCTGAGATTGGAGGCATGCTTCACCATGCCTTGCCTACGTGGCAGTTTTTGATTACATAGGAAGGTTTTTTTTTTTTTTCTGTCACTGTGGATATTCATGCAAATAATTATCCTGGTAGAATTTTCAAACAATATTCAGGCAAAAGTAACAACATGATTCAATTTATAAGTGATCAAAATGAATGGGAAAGCAGTATATTCCTTTAGCATATTAAAAACTCAGGAAGGCTGGAGCAGTGGTGTGTTGGTATATAACCAGGGACTAGGTTTACAGGAAAAAGAATCTACATCATGGAAAAACACTTTTGTCTTTTAAAACACCATAATATTTGAATCTCAAATTTCTGAGATGAGCTATTTCTTTTTGCTTTTTTTTTAATTTTATTTTTTTAATTAAATTACCTAACTCTAACCCTAACTCTAACCCTAACCCTAACCCTAATCTCTTTGCTTTTTAATAGTATAATTTGAATAATTTTAACTTCCTTTGAACATATGTCTTTCTATTAATCTAAAAAATACCTGATTTATTTACCAAACGCTTTGAATACTTTATTTGGTCTATTCTGATAAATCTTTGGCTTCAGTGGAGAATTAGCATCAAGTCAAAGCCAGTTGTTCATCTGCTCAGCTCACATATAGCAAGTCTACACACTCAAGCACAGGTTTGAGTTAATCAGGGTGATGTTTTACTGAATCCTCTGCCCCTAATTACATTATTACTAGAGTTATATGATACAGTTTTCTCATTCTAAAATACTTAGAGTTCATAAAATTGTTCACATATTCTTCTGGGCATTCTGACTATTTCTTGGAGAACAAATGTCTTCTCATTCTAAGGCTATGCCAGCCAATTTGAAGGCTTAAAATGTTCCTATCAGATATAATAAATAAGTAGTTTAAAATTTGCTTTAAATTTCAAGAAATATAAAAAATTTCAATTGTTTATGTAAGATTGTGTCATCTCTAGGATATTTATTGAACATGCTATAACACATCTAATATCTATTATATATATATAT
>NDGN011489545.1:0-19688 GCA_002564285.1 Tympanoctomys barrerae | reverse complement strand
TAATTTTCTATAAAATCTTAACTCTCCTAAAATATTTGAGTTGGAAATGTGTGTAATTTTATGTATGTGCTAGCACTTGCCTTTGACTCACATCTACCACTATTTTCTCAATGGAAAAAGTCTTAATATTAAAAAAAAAAAAACAGAAATGTTATGCATACTTTCAAACAGGCCTTGTTTTGAGAAGTGAATTCCAACAGCCTCCAAAGCCCTATACAAGTCTGTAGGTACCGGGACTGCCCTCACCCGCTAGGCAAGAGCAAGGGAGGCTTTGTTTTTAAACAGATTCCTCGAAGGCCAGGAAGAGACAGGTTGAGACTTGGCATCTCCTTCAGGTCAGATGCTGATCCCGTACAGTTGTGCCGATCCAAGAAAAAGACTGGTACTGCAGCTTTACTGTGAACCGTTAGCTTGTCTTATTTCTGGAGAAAATTCAAATCCTTCCTAATTAAGTTCCTGGATGTTCCCTGGACACAAGGAATTCCAGAGCTACAGAGTGGCGAGAGCATTTCCCCCGCCATCAGCGGATGCAGGCGGAGACCTGCTCTCCTTCCCTCCCAGTTCTCCAGCCCGCACCTGTGGATACAGACTTGGCTACTGAGTTGTGCTTTCTCCTCTGCTGACACTTGTGTGCATAGAAAACTACTCCCATGGCTCCACTTTGCTTTAGTTTCATTATTTTTAAAATAGAAATAAGAAGTAAGAAACTCATAATTTCCCATAATGCTCAAATATTGGGATTATTTTTCAAATTTCTCCTTATACTATCAGGCAAAGATTTGTACGGAAGTACCATTTATTAATATAACTCAATAGAGAGATGATAAATACAGGCCTACCATTAGCATGTGAATTTCCTATTCCAGTTAAATAGGTTATTTAAATCAGGAATGTTAATTTCTTGCTACAAATTTGTGTCATTTGGGGGGGTACAGGGTCTCACTACACAGCTTGGACTCAGTGATGCTCCTGCCTTGGTGCTGGGATTACAGGCATACACCCCAAAACCCAGTTTCAGGGGCCAGCATGGCATGCCGGAGTTCAATAGCTGGCATGGCATTCAGTACTGGGGATGAACCTGGGTCATCCTTGCACTTGGCAGGCAGGAGCTTAGGCCACCGAGCTAGCTCTCCAGCCCTGTGTCATCATTCTCAGAGAACAGGTGACGGCTGAAAGAACCACCTCAAAAAATATCTGAGATGTATCCTCTGCTTTTCTAATAATTATTGCACATTAATCCGACATGAGTCTTCTAAGTGAATTGCAAGCTCCTTAGGGAAAAATCTAAATCTTTTTTTTTATTTTTTTAGGCCATAATGCCTGCCAGGAACCCAAAAACTACTTAATACATGCATGTTGATGCCTTGACACATAATATGTTGTAACTGAATTTTAATATCCTAATTTTTCTTTGTGTCTCACCCTTTCATATTTTTAAATTTAATTCCATGAGAAAGGCTCCCTAATTTATAAATGTTATGACCTTACTCTTCTAATGCAAAAAAAAAAGAGGCATCTATTTTGCTCATAGGCTTCTTATGTGAGCTATCTATACCCCAAATTTACGTCTCGCTGACCAGAGCCTTAAAGAGGATATGAAAACATTTGACATTTTCTCTTGTTGAAAAAATATCAATTACATTGTGAGCTTTGCATGATAGTGAGTATCCATGTATTAATTTGGATGGCTTATTCTTTAAAATCATTGCTGAACTGAAGACCTGGAAAAGTAACAAAATGAACAGAGCTGTCCTTAGAATTTGTTTATACACGGAGAAAGTATGATTCAATGAATAAATCAAATCATGCAATTTGCAAAGATTTTTCTCCCAAGGAAAAAAGTACATCTAATAGGTACTGTCCATTATTTCTTTAAACACCATTTTATTTTTAAATAATAAAAAAGAATTAAAAGTAGTTTAAAGAATAACAACTTAATTATATATCCAGGAGGACAAAACTATCAAAATAGCTTATTAAATTTTACATTACATTTTATAAAGGACAGACTTGGTACTGTATTTTTGAAGCAGTCTTTAGGGAAAATAATTTTCTGCATTCATAAATAAAAGAAGATATCATCTGAAGTAAATGATAAATAAATTCACAGAGGTAGATTAATGCCTTTGATGTAGTGGTTTTTAAAGGTTCTCTTTTTTAATGCATTTAGTACAGGGGCTACAGGGGCTCACTACACAGATCAGACTTAGTGATCCTCCTGTTTTCAGTCTCCCAAGTGTCGGCATTACAGGCGTGCACCACCACACCCAGTCTCAACTGCCTTCTCAGCGAGCCCCGGGGGTGGGGCCAGCATGGCAAGCTAGGGATAGAACCCCGGCCCCTGAGCTCTCCTAAGCAGGCCCTTTAGTCTGCTGAGCTATTTGGCTGGCCCTATGTAGTGGCTTTTAAAAATTGACAAAATGTGCATGAGAAAGTGTGGCACACTAAACGCATTAAAGTTCCTTAACTAAAGCAAACAGTGTAGGCTGGAAAATAAGAAGCAGATTGGGCAGGCATGAGTACTAGAAGTTAAAATAACTTCCTTGGAAACAGAATAAAGATGAAAAAGATTAAGGCAGTAACTAGACAAAACAACTTTTAACATAATAACTTCAAATACAGAGGCGGGGCTTTATGAAAACAACCATAATAAATTCAGTTAAAATTCTTAGCCTTTTGTTTCTAGGCTTTTATTAACATGTATTTTAAAGGCACTTAATCCAGCAGGAAGAATGTGTTTGCTAGGACTCCTGTTACAGAGCAGTATAAATTGAAGGGGAGGAATAAGCAATACAAATTTATTGTCTTGTAAGCCTGGAGGATAGAGAGCTGGCATTAGAGTGCTGCTAGTGTTGGTTCTCTTTGAGGTCAGTGAGGGAAACCTATTCTGCCCTTTGCTCTGGCTTCTGGCGCTTTGGCAGCAATCTGGTGCTCCTTGGCTTGTAGATGCATCGCCTGGTCTTTGCCTTCATCTCCACAGGGCTTTCGCCCCATGTACATTTCTGCTTCCGTCCACACTTTATTTCACAAGGACTTGTTTCATAATGGGTTCTATTAGCTAATGGCTTTATTAATGAATAGATTCCATTAACTAATACTATTTGCAGTGTTCATGTTTCCAAGGAAGACGACATTCTAAGGCAGTGGCAGTAATGACTTTTATACATGACTTTGGAGGGAGAGATACATCTCAACCCACCATGGCATAAAAGAATCAATCACTCTCATTATTGCTAGAGATCTGTGAAGCATTTTTTCAACTCAGTTATCTTATAATAAAGAAAGTTAGGTATCTCTTGACCTGTTCATACAAAATCAATATTTAAAAAAATCAAATAGGGGCTGGCAAGATAGCTCAGCAGACTAAAGTGCCTGCTTAGGCAAGCACAGGGACCTGTGCTTTGATCTCTGGCATCACATGCCACGCCAGCCCCTCCCCCAGCATGGGATGAGCCAGCCAGAGTCTGGGCATAATGGAGCATGATTATAATCCCAGTTCTGCGGATCCTGAAAGCAGGAGGATCACTATGAGCCCAAGCTGCATAATGAGACCCTGCAACAACCGAGTACATTTTTAAAAATCAAATACATTTTTTTATATACCATGATTGAGATGGTCGAGGAAGAACTTTGGAAAACAGTTCCCTTTGCAGTAACTTCAAAACAGAAAAAGAAATACAAATTTAGAAATCAACTTAAACAAGGATGTGAAAGACTTCTACAAAGAAAATCACAGAACTCAGAAAAAAGTAATTACAAAAGATATTAAAAGATGAGAAAACCTGCCATGTTTACGCATCATCAAATTAATATTGTTTAATAGTTCCTATTACCAAAAGCAATCTATAAGTCATGCAACCCCTATCAAAATGTCAATGACATTCTCCACAGAACTAGGTGAATAAAAAAACTTAAGGATCAAATGGAAAACAAAAGACCCANAAAAAAAAAAAAAAAAAAAAACAAGGATAGAGGCAACATACTAATGATATGTATTTATTTACTTATTTATTTGGCCCCAGGAATCAAACTTATGACCTTGCACTTGCCAGTCAGGTACTGTGCTGCTGAGCTATATCCCTGGCACCCCATTTTAAATTATACTACAAAACCATAAGGGAAAAAGAAACATGATGCTAGCACAAAAATAGACACATAAGCCAATGGGATAAAATATAAGACAGTAACAAACTCACACAACTTATTCTGGACAAAACAGTTAAAACCAGTGCTGCTAGGAAAACAAGTTATCCACATCTAGAAGATTGAAACTAGGTCCGTATTTCTTGCCCTGTACAAAAATCAATTCAAAATAGATCAAAGGCCTAGGTCTAAGGCCTGAGCCTTTGCAACTGCTAGAAACATACACACTTGGAGCCACAGACACAGGCAAAGCCATTCTGCTAGAACTCCAAAGGCATAGGAAATAATGACAAGAACCAACAAATGAAACTGCATCAAACCAAGGTTTCACCAAGCAGAAAAAACAATCAACATGTGGAAGTGATGGCTTATGGGTGCAGGGGGGCAGGGAGGAGAAAGAGAGAGGAGAAAATATCAGCAGATGCTGGCAAAGATGCTGGAGGAAACACTTCGCTGCTGGTGAGAATATAAATTAATATGACCACTTATAGAGATCAGTATGATGTTGTCTTATCAAACTAAAAATAGAATATATATCTTGTATCAAACAGGACATTACTTTCCTTCCCCCGTGAACTATAACTGTCTCCTGATACAGCCAATATCCCCACAGAGGAAAAAATAGGCAATCTACTGAGAACCATTATGCTAAAAGAAATGATGAAGTCTTCAAAAAAAGAAAACTGACTCAACAGTAATGTAAACAGTATTGGTTTAGGATCAGAATTAAGCATAGAATTGAAGTTATACATAAATTATATGCTTAACTAATATTTATGAAAAGTAAATGTTAGGATTAGCATTAGATATAATTGAAAAAGTTGAAATTTAATGAACCAAATATTACCTATGTAGTTAACTGTTACATGAGTTGCTTGTTATTAAAATAAATGTGCACCAAGCAAAGCATTCTACAAATGTAGAGGACAGATTTTCTATCATTGCCATTTGTCTTAATTCATCACAACTATGCTGAATCTATTAAATACGTTTTGATTGATCATACTTATACTGTACTTATTATTAAATATTTTATATAGACAATCTGTTATATGTACTTTGCTTAACAATATGTCTTGACTTTAAATTCAACAAAGAATCACTCCTACTAACCTGAGTATCTGCTTGTGGCTGAAAATCAGTTAGTGAGTTTTAGATATGAAAGAATGGCCCAAGTGATAAAGGCTATTGAATTTGTAGCCTCTAAGGAAATAGCAATTTGGATAATTTTGTACATGTCCAAAGAACGAGACTGAAGAAAAGAACAAGTCAAGCTTCAAAAGAAAATAGAGTCCACCAAAAACTATGTATATACAGTTCAGGAAAATAAAAACTTGTATAAATATTTTAATAAGTTTATTTATGAGGGATCCTAAAGGATCTTGTTATTGCAGAAAACCCATTATGTATAGTTCTGGCCCTTAAAAAAGAAATTGAAAGTGTATGTGTGGTAATTGGAATGACCAAGTTTACTCAAGCAGTTTTTGCTTTTCTAATAAATGTCTAGAAGCTGATGCCCACCACTTTGATGACCTCTTATAAATGGAAAGACCAAAGGTAACTTGTATTAATCTTAGCATATCTCCATAAATTTAGTGTTAAAATATTTATGCAAATTTTCCTTTGCCCAAAATGTTTCATATTTTTTGGCAGACTCTATATAGTAGATTCTCTTTAAAGAGCATATCCACAGGAGAAGGAATCTATAAGAACATTCATAAACTCTTTTGGAGACATAAGGTAGTGATTGATTTCACATTTTAATATGCTGTATTGCACAGTGCATGGCAGTTAGGGGCTTTGTTTTATTTTATTTTTGTTTCTTTCAAAATCCAAGAAAACTAATTAAATTTTGCTTCCCAGGGGACCATGTGTTAAAGGCTTGTCCCCAAGACTACAGGGAAGTCTTGAGGTCACAGATTGCATATCTGCTCACAAAAAAAAATCTGTGAGTATGACTCCTGGTAGTAGTCATGAGACTCCTTGGATTCTCTTTAAAGGACTGTGATGAAAGGGGAAATCTGGCTCCAACTGTTATTTTATTGTTGTTGTTGTTGTTGTTGTTGTTGTTATGGTTGTTTTCTCTAATCTGATGAAGGCTAGAGAGATAGCTCAGAAGACAGCAAGAAAAGGAGCCAGACTTCATTTTGCCTTGGCTGAAAAGGAAGCTTAGGGACTGTGGTTTGATCCTCCATACCACATGCCTCACCAGGCCCACCCCAAGACAGACTGAGCTGACTGCAGAGTCTGGCTGTTCCAGTGGCAGGGACACTGAAAGCAGAAGGATCACCATAAGTCCAAGATGTGTAGTGATATCCTGTAGCAACCAAATACACTTAAAAAAAAAAAAAAAAAGATGTGCTACCTTTTTCTACATGGCTCCCACCATAATGCACCACTCCTGCCACTCTCACTATGGGCCAATCAAATGAGGCTGCACATTTTTTTGGACTTTAAGCTTCCAAAACCACAAACTAAGTGTTCTGACTTGTGTCTAGATGTTCCCCTAAAGCCTCATTCAGTTATACGTGGGGCTTTTCAGAAATGGCTAGACCAAAGGTCTTGTGATGCTGGGGTAAGGGATGCAATACTAGGATTAAGGATATGAGTATTACTTGTCATAAATGTACATAGCATGGATGAGATATAAGGGATGGAAGGCTGCTGTGCTTCTTGCTTTTTGCTTATCATTTGCTGCTTGCTGCCTTCCCTTTCTCTTCTGCAATGCCCCTCTACCATGCTGCCCAACCTTGGAGCCAGCCACTATGAACTTAAACCTCTATAAACTATGAGCTACACTAAACCTTTCCTCCCTTAACCTGTGGTGTTGGTATTTTTCTTAGCAATGAGAAAAGTAACTAAGAATTTGGGTACCAGAGAAGTGGGGTTGTGGCTGTGAACATACCTGACCATTCACAGGTCCAAGAATCTTCAAAACTGACTTGTTGGAGGAGTTTAGAAAAGTTAGGAGATGATGGCTGAAAAAAGCAGCCCTGGAATGCCTTAAACTGCACTCAGTGGAAGATTCTGGTCAGAGCTCAGACCAGAATGCTGATCGGAATGTCCCCAGTAAAGACCAGACTCAAGTGATATCTGTTAGGAAGAAGGACTGCTTTGGCTGTTAAACTTCAGACAATGTGTGTTATGCCTTGGCATAAAGTCTATCTGCATTTTACTCTTGTTCAGAGACTTTCCCAGAGACTGAGATTAAGCATAGCAGATTAATTAATCTGGCAGAAGAAATTTCAAGGCAATCTAATGTTGAAGTGGTAGTATGGCTACTGCTGGGGACTTTTAGCCAGATCTATGTTGAAAATCAAGAGCGAAGAGCCCAGTACAATGATTTAAAACATTTTTAGTTTGGGCAGAAAGGAAATTGTGGACTGCAAAGATAGAATAAAGAAGATCCTCATTACTGAGAAGGAACAGAATAGAAAAGATGACCTGAGGGTAGCACAAGAAGCAGCAGAATTCACCTTTAGCAGCCACCAACTGCAAAAGTGAAAGACTTTTGAGAAAAAATCCCCAGTGCATCATGGTCCACAATGGTGGCAGCCTATAGAAGCTTTTCCTCAAGTCTTGGTTTGTGGGCCTTTGTCCCTGTCAGCCAAGGAAAAACAAAGCCCAGCTCCTGTTCTCGCTATCACCAAACCTTGATATCATCCATGTTATGTTAGCTTTTGGCCCATGCAGAATGAAACCGTTGTGGAGTCAGAAAGGTTTCCACTACAATTTTTTTAAATTTTATTTTATGTGCTTGATATAGAGTCTTACCACAGAGCTTGGACTCATAGTGATCCTCTTGTTTTCAGCCTCCCCAGTGCTAGGATTCTAAGTGCCCACCACAATGCCCAGTCTCATGGCTGGCTCAGCATGCATGGGGGCAGGGTAAGTGCAGCATGTGGTTCCAGGGGTGGAGCCCCAGTCCCTTCACTTGCCTAAGCAGACACTTAGTCTGCTGAGCTATCTCACGAGCCCCCACCACAATTTTAGAAGAGGCCTCGGAGGCCAGGCAGAGTACCCTGAGAGGGCAGTAGGTGAAGCTGTGATGGTGAAGTTAAGGGTGCAGGGAAGACCTGTAAAGTTTGGAGAAGCCAGAAACATGGATCGCATGAGGAAAACTGCAAGGAAGAAACAGAGACAGACCAAGAAAGAAGCCATGAAGGCCACCACCTCTGGAAGTGCAGTAGTGGAGGACCACCCAAGCCCTTGGAGGCTCACATCTTGCTACAGACTGCCTTGGATGCTGGACATAGAGCAAGAGGATTTAATGTTTTTTTTTCTGGTAGGATTTTGGACTTGCTTTGGTCCTGTTCTTTTTATTTCTTTATTTGTACCTTTTGGAATGGTAATACTTATCTTGTGCCATTGTATTAGAAGTGTTTAATTTTCTTTTCATATGTCCAGGGGCTTGCAGCTAAGGGTTTGTATGAAATCTCAGAAGAGACTTTGCACTGGGACATTTCAGTAGTACTGAAACTATTAGTCCTTTGGAAACTCCTAGAGGGGGAACTAAATGCCTCTTGCATAAAGGGATGTGCACGAGTCTTTGGGGGCTCAGGGAAAAATGTTATGAATTATGTCTAGATTTTTTCAGAGGTGGCTGGATCTAAAGTGTGTGGTGCTGGGATTAAGAGTTTGTGCTTACTAAATTTGTCTCCTTATTGATTGGGCATAATTCTAGGTGTGAGTGCTCCGCACCCTGTGGGTGGAGGGCAGATAGCCTAGATAGAGTATAAGAGGGACAGAAGGAAGCTGCTATTATTTCTTGTCATGGTCAGTGGCAGGTTTGCTGCCTTCTTCCTGTCCTGCTTTGCCACAAGCTGTTTCTCCTCAGAAATACCCCTCCGCCACACCACTCTCTCTTAGAGCCAGATAGCTTTGGCCGGAAGCTTCTACAAATCTGAAGTTAAAAAAACCTTTTCTCCTTTAACTTTGGGTGTTAGGTATTTTGTCTCAGGAACAAAAAGCTAAGACAGTAAATAAAATTTTTCTGTCTATACAGTAGCTTCCTCAGATAGCTCACTCTGGTAATTTAGAGCTTGGCAAGAAATACGCATAAGCAAATAGCAGTCATCACTAACTTTCACCGAGATCCCAGGAGATCCTGTGCTGAGCAGAAAGACCAGACAAAATGAAAGAACACTTTTGTGTAAGCTGATGCTTTCCTTTAGTGGTTGAATGAAGTAGCAGCAGCTCTAAAAACATAGAAAGAGACATATTGATAAAGCTGTCAGAGTAACATGCTTGAAAATAACTGAAGAAGAAAAATGGTTCAGATATCAAGGTAGGAATCAAGTCAGGAGAAGCTTGTCAGGAGGCATCCAAGACAAGCCCAATCAACCTTCCATCATGCCTGAACATGGATCACACAATAAATCACAATCTAGCCTATCGCACTGCAGGCAGCCACTTCATGGACTGTCTGCTGAAATCCTGGAAGTTAAACCTGAGTTTAGGGCAAGCAGAACTTATCTCTGAAACTGTGTATAAAGATGAGGACAGGGATATTCTGAATCACTGTCTGAATTGTTCCCATTAACTCCTCACTTAACATAAAACTGAATTTAGTATCTTTTTATTCTCAGCAAAATGGAATTTCTCATTCAAGATGCTTAACCCAAGTTTCCCAAGTTCCTTGGTACATAGAACTCTGTCAAATTTTAGAGAAAGGTTTCCAAAACATATTTTCAAGAATCTTCTGGCCTGCAGAAAGAATGTTAAGCCTTCAGGGTTATCTCAATCTTGAAACTGAAGAGGGAGAGGGAAAAGAACCCCATGCTAATATAAATGGCATATTTAAATCTGTTGTGAACAGCTAAGTAATTGCATCCCCCTAGTTAACAATGATAGAGCTGGTCAGTAATGTAAAGACAGTTCTGAATTCAATTACTAATTGAAGTGATAATTTGCACATAAAATAGAATTTAGCATTTTATTCTGCAAAAGATTTTAAATTATCTAGGTTTACCCTCGTCTGTGTATGTCAAGTGATTTCTAACAAATTTTCATGGTTGAGCGAAGCCAATATCTTAAGCATAGTCAGAAAAGATCACTGCACAAAGCATTTAGGAATCAAACAAAATAATTCTGAAGATAAATCTTCCCATTGCCTCCTCCAAAAAAAAAAAGCCTTTAATATTATTTAAACAAATGAAATCTCTGCCAGGTAATGTTCTCAATGCTTTACAAATATTAACTTACTTAATATTGTTAATACATGCAGGGAGGCAGGTAATGTTAGTGTATGTACTTAATATATTAAGAAAATTAAACCCCAAAGAGATTTAGTCACTTGCAAAAGTATATATAATCTGCCACAGCTTAACATTTAAAGAAAACTTTAGAGGATCTATACAGATATTGATTTTGCTTGAATTTCCATGGCAATAAATTTAGAAGGGTTTGAGCATTATATGAGAGGTATTGGAAACACCAAAAGAGGGTGGGAACGAGATACAAAGAAGAAGAGGAACACAGTAAGTGTTCATTAAGGTGGAAAGCCCAGTGGGCCCCTGAAGTTTAATCATGCAAAGAAACTAGAAAATGAAGTTGAGTATTGTATAAGTCCTAAATTATCTCACTCAAGAGGCACAGAAACTGGATACTTGTACACTAAGTCCCTAAAGACATTGACTGACAGCAACTTTTGGAGTGTGGGAAAATATGCCCCTGGTATTATCAGTCTACAATGAGTACTGTAAAGAAGCTTTGATTAAACTACAAATGGTCTGATGTATAGAGATGCAGATGTTAACAGCTGTAAATCCACTGGAATGCAAGGACACAGATAAAATTCAACAGGTATTCCTGGGATCCCAACTCTCACAGTTCTGTCAGTGTTTCATGTAAGTTTATTTGTTGCAGTGACTTCTCTTCCTTGTAATGATCATTCACAGTTCTAAATGGGTTAAACCAAATCATAGAGATTCATGTGATGAGCTACAATCACAGTGCTAAAATTGACCAAATTTTCTCCCAATCAACTTTTTTTTATTGTTTGCATTGATCTGGATAGCTTCCTTCATAGAGTAACTTAGAACTTCATTGCTGAGACATCTGAGACCCTCAATACCACCTCCCATCAGTCATTGTTTCTGCAAAGCCCCATTTACGGCTATTACTAGACAGAGAAGCATCAAGTAGAACCCTACTAGATCTTCTGAGTTTTACAGCCTACTTCCTGCTTACTTAAAATAATCACAACCCAGGCTGTGGAGATGCTCAGTGGTCTAAGCACCTGCTTAGCCAAGCACAAGGACCAGGGTTCCATCCCCCAGTGCCGCGCACAGTGCTGGCCCTGCCCTGATGTATCATGCTGGCCCAGAAAAGCATGTGTGGTGGTGCACAACTGTAATCCCAGCACTGGGAGCACTGAAACAGGAGTATCACTATGAGTCCAAGATGTATAGTAAGACCCTATACCAAATACATAAAATTTAAAAACACAAATGAATAAATAACAGCAACCCTATCACCTCTTGAAAATTAAGTCAGTAGACACTGCTACTCAGCTGATATGTGGAGTGCAAAATGAAGAGATGGAAGCCAATGTTCAGTGTAACCTGACTGTACACTGTTGCAGCAACATCTGTCCATGGGACAGCAGTATCTGTAGACCGATAGGACCGGAGGTTACAATGGTGAGAAGCCAACTTGCCCAAGTGCATCACTGGGAAGAGTGATAAATGGGCCACTCCTGCTTCTACCCTTTCATTCTTGGCCCTATGCATTTTTTTTTCCAAATTATTTATCTTGAAGAGCAGAACTCAGTAGTTACTATCCCAAAAGTTGGGGGAGATGCTAGAACATTCTACTCAAGCAAGCAGAGCGAGTGTCTTATAACTAACATCCTTTAGAATTGTTGCCATATGGTGAAAATAAATAGGAGACCCCTTTTACCCAGGTTTGTTATTGTTTTACATGCTCAGCAGACAATAAATCTTGCTGTAGCACTGGGGACCATACCCATTGCCACCTTGTTATGTCATTACTAGCACTTCAACTCCACAGGTATTATCTTCAAAGTGACTTCTTAACTGTGTCTATGAAAGCTTATTCTAAGGTTCTGTAGTCCAACAAATGCTGGAAGAAGGAGGCTCTATGTTGTAGCACTGGCTTATTTTGTGAAAATGGGCGCATACCTCCCATTTTGTCATAAAGTGGGTATGTTAGTCTGAGGCAATGTTATGTGAAATTGCAGAATAATAAATAAGATAATCCTCACACATTCAAAAAATAATACAGACCATCGTGCTTTACATATACCCATTCCTAGAACACATACCATTCCTAAAAACAACAAATTACTGACCCATCCAGGGTGGAAGGGGTACAGTGTAATCAGTTTGTCCTTGTGTAGCTGCTTGTTCTATAGCATAAAGTCACACACAGGGTCAGCTTTGGCAGGAGCTAGGTGAGGAAGAGAGAAGCCCATTCTACTGTCCTGCATTGCCCCTTCCCCACCACCATGCCTTGAAACGCTGCTGAGTCGCTTCATGCATTCGGCATCACTTTTGATGTAATGCATCATTCTTCCCCAAGCTTTCAGAAGCAACCACGCCAGTGTTTCAGAACCAGATCTGCATGCCCTTGAAAATTATCAGAGGCAGAATGGGGATAATTTTGTCATCTTAATAAACTCTTCCTCCTCAGCCTCATGCTCTAACCAACATCATCCCCACGTAGCATCTTCATTACTCCAAATTTCTCCTGATATGTATTAGCCAGATGTTCTAACTCTGTTCACAATTAATACCCTATTTTTTTCCACAAGGAAGGAACTGTACTTCCCCATGCTAGGACTTGATGCTAGTTATTGGCCTAGAAACTATAAAGACAAAGGAGGGAAGACAAATCTTGAAGAAGAAAAATGTATTTAGAGGTATGTGAGCCAGATAAGCCCTCTGCATCTTCTTCTTAAGTCAGAAAGATTGAGTCACCTACAGAAAAAGAACCAAGTACCTTCATGAGGAACATCCATCTATAGGACCTAATTTGGGGCTTTGGTACCTCATCCCTTCCGCCTTAGAGGCCTTGTTCTAGAACAGAACTGCCAAGACTTAGAATGCAATCCTCATCTTTGCTGCTTTGCTGCTGTTCATATAATCAGGCCAGGGGTCTACTTTTCCTTCCACTTTGCCTTTCAACTGCACGATATGAGAGTTCCTTTGAATGCTATCCTAGAAGCTTCTAATTTTTAATATGTCCTAAATAATCAGTATACTGAAGTGAGTCCATCATTTTATTCCTTCAGCACCTGAATGGAGCATAGTATCAATCATGCAATTTAATTATCTTGGCAGCCCTGTGTTTCAGATGTTATCTGTGTCACAGAAGCAAGTGAATTCAGTTCCTCCTTCACCAGCTTCTAGGAGCCATCCCAGAGCCTCTCAGGCCAAAGCCCGGGTAATCGTGATGCTTCAGCACACCGGCAGCTTTCGCCTTCTCAGGGGCACCAGCAACAGCATCCTGGTTGTTTTCTGCCTGGAAAAATAATGCCATTTTCAGAATTCTATCCCATCGGTTTGATCTCTAGGACAATTTTCATGATTAACATCTTCATAAGCAAAAGTGAACCCACAATTTGAATATGGGATTTAATTTTGAAGAAAGAGTTCCCAAAGGGAAAGGAATGAAAAAGTGATAGGGAAAGGTGGCATTGTTTGGTGTCTTGATCAGCTGTGGCCTACATAAGGTATCATACACTGGATGTATTCAATAACAATACCTTATTTTTTGTAGTTCTAGAGACTGAAAGTGTAAAATTAGGGTGTAACAGCTTCCATATTAGGTGAGAGCCTTCCTTCTGGAGTGCAGATGGCATCATATTACATCCTTATGCAGCAGAGAAGGGAAGCAGACTGTGTCTCTTCTTACAATGGCACTAATCCCTCCGCGAGGGCTCCATCGTCACGACATGATCACCACCCACATCCTCCACTTCCACTTAGTGTCATGTTGGAGCTTAGAATTTCGATATATTAATTTGGGGGAGTAGAGACACAAACACTGGTGCCCAGCAGCTGCGATCTTTAGCAAGCAGATGGAGAGATGGAGACAGGAGTGCTGAGGTTTCTTAGAGTGCCTTCGGGATCTACGCCCATGGAACGGGAGTTAGGTGAAGGAAGCGGGGTTGAAGTCCAAAGCCATCTCCAGGCAGAGCCTCAGCCAAGCCTACAGTGTCAAGAGGACAGCAACAGAACTGCCTCAAACTGAGCGAAGAAGGTCAGGCCTTTTTATTGCTTGTCAATCTGTGTTTGGAGACCAGCTGCCCTCTAAGAGGGAAGATGATTTTCTCTGAGGCAAACTTCCAAGGGGCAGTAGCTGAGGGCTGTGATGGACCTTTCATTTTCAAAGGGGAATTTAAATGCACTTTTCCACCTCTAACACTGAAACAGCAGCGACCCTGTTGGGAAGCTTTAGTCCATTTTCCAGCACGGTGACTGAAGCCTAACCCCGGGAAAGACCAAAGCGTCTGCCTGGAAATTATCCCACGCTTGGGACCCAGGCACGTGATGTTTACCCGAAACTCCCACTCCATCCGCGGTCACCGCACTGTGCCAACTGCTTCCTTTCCTGGCATTACATCAGTTTTATTAGTCTGATAAAATTCCATGTGTCTATTGAGGCTTTTTTTTTTTTTTTGTCTGTTCTTTGGGGTCATATCCAAAAGCTGTTTATCAAGATTAGTGTCACAAAGGTTTTCTCCAGATTACAGTTTCAGTCTTATGCTTAAACTTTGTAATCCATTTTGAGCTGATTTTTGTACATGGAGTGATAAGTGTCCAATTTGTTTCTTCTTCATGTGGATATCCTTTCTTCCCAGCACTAATTACTAAAAGGACGGTCATTCCACCATGGCATGTCCTTGGTACTTTTGCCAAGGATTCATTGACTCGGTGTAGATTAATTTCTCTACTCCCTTTATTGTGTTCCGTTGGCTTCCATGTCTATTTTAATATCAGTACTATACTACTTTGGATTACTATACCTTTGTGATGTATTTTGAAGTCAGCTAGCACAATGCCTCCAACTGTTCTTTTTTGTTCAAAATAGTGTTAGCTATTCAAAATCTTTTATGACATATGAATTTTAGGATTTTTTTATACTTCTCTGAAAATGTGCCATTGGGACCTGGGTGGAAATTGCACCAAATGTGTAGACTGCTTTGCACAAGTAAGTGGAAGTGAGCTCAGACACTGAAATGATTTCAGCAGAGGACGTTATGGGCATTGGTGCTGTCAAGCTTACACCAAGTATCAAAAGCCAAACAAGCCTATCTTCATCCTTCTTTAGCTTTCCTATTTTATTACAAATATATTGCCATCAGAGGTAAAAATAAATCAATTTCTATCAAATTTAACATTTAAAATTTCAGGAAATGATGAATGATCCGGCAACTTCTCCTGAACACTTGAGAAGCTGTATTAAAAATTAACCACAATTAAATAAATTACTTTAAATGACTTAGGCACTTTGGGGAGTTTGAAATGCATAATAACTTACAAATAAAAAATTGATTTTCTTTCTGGTAGGTAATGAGACAGAAGATGTGTGGTTCCATTTTCCTCAAGCATTTTTTTCCCCTCTGAAAGTTTACTTTTAATTGACCAGGTTTTATTTTGTCTTTTTAAGAGCATTTCAGGTAATACTCAGTCCATCTCTGTCAAGTGTGTGCAAATTGGGGATGGAAAAAGCAGAAATTTCCATAAAAGAGTCCACAAAAATAATGATTATGAGGTAAAAGTAGACCTACGCAGATATTTCCCTTCAATTCTCCTTACCTCCACCACTAAATAGAATTCTCTAAAGCTCCATGCTTAGGGCTTTTCTCTTAAAGCTCCCTCATTAGAAGAGAAAGTACTTGACATCAACATCGCCCTGCCAGGCTAGTGGCAAAGCTTTTAGAAGTGAATGCTCGGATGGAGAATCCATTACAAGAAAACCCAAGACTGAGGTGGCGCAGGGCATAGGCCAGGTGCACCTCTTGTCTTCCCTCTGCCTCTCTGGTTTGATGCTCAGTCAGCTGCTGCCCCTTGATCTCCTTTGCTCTGTCAGGTAGTCAACTTGCCTCACCTGGTCCCGGCCCATAAAGTAAGGACTTTAGGGGGCCAGAAAAAAGAACTTGCTCTTTCTATCACCTCATGAAATAACATTTACTCTCCACCCCTGAGACAAAACAGACCCTTTATTCCTTCCACCTATAGCTATGTGCCACAGTGAAATCAGAACCAGGCTCATTGTTGTTTTACTTGAATCTTAGCCTACATTGTTTGATGAAGTTGAGCAAACGATGTTCCAGGGTTTCAGGTTCTTACATGAAAGAGACGATAAAAAAGGGTTAGACAGTATGATCTCTTCAAGTCTAAAAATGTCTCCAGTCTCTAAAAGAGATGGAATTGTGCTAGTCCAAGGAAGTCACAAGAGCCTCAGCTTAAAATGGAGACTGCAGGAGTGCTAGGGAGGCCTTGGGTGCATTCTGCCTACTCTTCACAGCCTCATGTCCACAGCTTGCCTAAGGGACAACCATGATGGTGTCATCGTGAGCCCTTTTCTAAATTTACAGCAGCTTCCAAAAGTCAGCCCAAATGCTGAGATCCTTGCTCTTCACCAGCCTCATCTCTGTGCTACCACATACACGCCTCAGCTGATGCCAGGTGCAGTGAGCAGGTATGAATTTCATCATCTGATTCAGAGAGCCATGCAGCATAAAACTTATTACAGAATTATTTACTTTTGAATGTTCCATTTAATATTTCATGACATAGTTCAGCATAGGTCACTGAAGCAACAGGAAGTGAAATCATCGATAGGGCATAATATTTTAAAATTTAAAAAATCTTGGCCTTGTGAGTTCATTCTAAAGAATTGCTTAGGAAAGATCTTCAGATAAATAAAATGACGATGATTATTCAGTGTATGCTTACTTATACACTTAAGAATAAAAGCGTAATAAAGAATAAACTTACAGTTCCCCATCTGGTGTGGAAAAACAGTCATCACACTATCTTAGCAAATAAAAACACACTATAAAGCCAATAGCTCTTTTTAGATCCAAAAAATATCATAGGGCAAACCTCAGCCCCTGGATCAAAAAGACAGGCATATACAGGAATCTCAATTTGCTGAAGCAGAGGCTTAGGATCAGCAGCTTTTGCCAGAACCAGGGTCAGGATAGAAAAACCTAAACTCTTAATTGAGGAATTGTTGGAGGGCCAGAGTAGAAAAGTCTGAGAGTTAAAATTCAAAGAGGACCTGTACACTTGTGTTTTACCTCCAGTAGTTTAAGCACATTCTCATAGTGACTCCTGGAACAAAAGAAATATAATACACCAGAGTGTTTTCAATACACAGAGCACTTTTCCTTCTTAGCAAGACCTGACCTCAAAAGAAACTATTTCTACCATTAAGAAACTGGGGGTTTATCAGAGCATAATCAACCTTGGAGAAGGGAAGTTACCAACTCCATCACACTCTGGCAATCTGTCCCATTGTGGGGAATATTCAGTGTTCTATCAATACAATTGTGAAGTTCACAGTCCAAGAACCCAGACTCATGAAAAGACTAAGACTTAATTGTGGGTGTATAGAGACCCTCACTTCTCACATGTTACCACCACTTACCAGGAGTCCTGTTTGCCTTAGTTTCTTTTGCCTTTTACATGGCTATCAACAACAGCAATAAAAAATTATAAGGCATACTATGAGGAAGAAAACACAGTTTGAAGAGAAAAAGAGAAAATGCAATGAGAACTAGGCTCTGATATGACAAAGATATTGAAATTATGAATTTAGGCACTTAAAACAATGACAATTAGTATGCTAAGAGCCCTGGAAGTACACAGGATACAAGAACAAATAAGCTCTGAAATAGGGAGGTGGGACTTCTAAGAAAGAATCAAATTGCAATGGTAGAGGTCAGTAACAATAGCCATTCTGTTGGCCCCAGGACCATCTGCAAGCTGACCAGTCTTCACAGTGGACACTGGCTGTGGCACTATGGGAGATAAGTGGATTTGCTTTTGATGTGTTACACAGCCACTTTCTTCCATTATCTTTTTCCTCCTCATCAAATTCATGTATTAATTGCTTAAGGCTTCACATCTGTAGGCAACCCTTCCTTGGAATAAGCAGAAAAATTTGGATACTGTAAAATATTTGAAACATAAGACAAATGGTATTATTTTGCCACATTGATAGCTAGGATGACATATTAATATATTGGAAATGGGATCTCTTAAAAATAAAGATTCAGGGGCTGGGGAGATAACTCAGAGGCATATGCACCTACCTGGCAAGCACAGGGTCCCAAGTTCAGTCCCCAGCCACATATGTGGTACCAGCCCTAGAAACCCAGGCATACTGTGCCCACTCAGGAACTGGATACAGTGGCACATGACTGTACTCCTGGGATTTGGAAGGTTGAGACAGGAGGACTGCGGTGAGTTTGAAATCAGCCTGAGTAGCTACAGAAAAAAGTGAGCACAAGGCTCACCTGAACTGCATAGCAAGACTGTTTCTCAAAAATAGAGAGAAGGAAGGAAGGAAGGAAGGAAGGAAGGAAGGAAGGGAGAGAGAAGATAAAGATTCATATTTATGCTGGGACATCAAGTATAAAACAGAATCATCACAGATACGTTACAAAGCCTGAGAACTTTACTAATAGGGGAGATACTTCTATGTCAGAAAGATTTTCTTAAGGTTTTTAAATAGAATCAGGTAGTTGTGCCTCCCTGTAAAGCTGGCTCTGCCTCTATCACAAGCCTTTCTGCACTCAGTTGTTTCCTACCATTACTTCCAACCAACTACACTACTATTATATCTTTTTTATGATGTCTCTCCTTCTTCTGGGCCCTTTCATGTGTGGAAGCAAGTTTCTATAAATTATGGGATGTGAGTGCACTGCGAGTTGGGATGCTTTCAGCACACAGGTAGCCACAGACCAGGTACCACAAAACATGTTCCTTAACCTGTGTGGTTCTGTTTACTTGACTGTCTGATCAATGGTTTAGCAGAAAAGTTTTCAAGATACATATTAGCTTAATACTCTTAATCTGAGTGTCTTGTATAAGTGTACAAATTCAGTTATACAATTTGCTAAAAACACAGACTTCCATGAAGATGTCTGTGTGTCAGAAACAAAGCTATAAGGAGCACTGAGAATCTCAATGTTTTCTAACATCACGAGAGTCATCTAGTCTAGTGACAATGAACTTGACCATCTAATTTATTAATGTTCCAATATAAAATACTATTCCTGGTGTTGGAGTGCTTCCTGCAATGCAGCACCGCAGGGCCAGTACCAGCCCAGGCGCAGCATGGGCCAGACCCTCTCCCACCCCCTCTGGAAGCATCCCACCACTCCGCAGGATCTCCCCCATCCTGTCTGCCGAGTAGGAATTCCTGTCCCCCTTACTCCACCTTGCCCCCTCCAGGCACAGCTCAGGCCTGGCATACATGTCTGGGGTATAACACTGCAACTGCAATCCCTGCAGAGAGTGTAGAGGATAGATCCACCCAGCTAGTCTAGGAGCAGAACATCT
>NDGN011489541.1:0-13322 GCA_002564285.1 Tympanoctomys barrerae | reverse complement strand
CCAGTGTACTTAAAATATTTCCCAACTCCCTAAGTCCCATACAGATAACACTGACTTCTCCAGTTGATATTGGCATTACTCTTCACTTAGAGGCCTCCCAACATCCATCTGTATGGTCACTGGACTTGCCAAGTTTCTCCCTCCTCCACGTGTCTCTACTTTCAGAAGCAACTCTTCCCTTTTGTTCTGCCCATTCTTACACATGCATGCTTTTCTATGCTGGTGCTTTCCACATGCTTCCCTTGAAACTTCCACCTAAATTAGGACTCTCTGTTATAATGTTCCAAGCTTGAGGTGCTTTTACTTCAACATGCTGACAGCAATGTCCATCATCAACAAATGTATACTAAGCATGCATTTTGTTCAGAGCATTTATGGTGAAACACAAGAAAGACTAAAAGTTCCTGTCTCAATGACATGTCACAGAGAGAGCGAGAGTGAGAGAAAACAAGAGCAAGAGTGAGAGAGAGAGACAGACAGACAGACAGGCAGGAAGAGACAGAAAGAGAAAGAGGTGGAGACAGAGAAGCAACACATGTGTAAATAAATAAGATATTGAAAGAATCGTAAGTCAAATAAAGAAAGTAATAAGCATGACTGGTAGGGAGTAATGGGAGCGGGAGATGTTCTAGTCTGCATATAAAGGAAAATCTCTTTGAGAAGGCAGTAGTTAAAATTAGTCTTGGGAGCCAGTGAAACAGCTCAGTGGTCTAAAACACCCACGTAGGTAAGCTTAGGCAAGTGTACGGTCCATGGTTCGATCCCTGGCACCACATGCTGCCACTGCCCCACCCCCAGGGCAGGCTGAGTTGGCCACACAAAATAAATAAATAATAAAATAAAAATCAAACTTGAAAAAGTGAATAAGAAAAATGTGCAACACCTGCATTAGAGAGCTTTCCATCATTAGGGCAAAGTGTCTGATGTACACAATTTAAAGAGGAAAGGTTTTATTTGCTTCATGGTTTCCAAGGGTTTAGTCCAAGGTCAGCTGACTCCAGGGCAGAAATATGACAGAAGGGTGCAGTAAAGGGAAGTTGCCCACCTCNGGGCCTCAGCAGAAAGGGACACCAAGAACACCAGAGAAGGGAGGAGCTGGGTACAGGATGTATCTTTTAAAAGAACAACTCCAATAGGACCAGTATGGTGCCACACGCCTATAATCCAAGCACTTGGAAGGCTGGTGCAGGAGGATCACTATGACTTGAGGCCAGCATTGGCTACAAAGTGGGTTTAAGGCCAGCCTGAACTGCACAGGGAAGCACTGTCTCAAAAAAAAAAAATATACACACACACACACACACAAAATCTTGGTGACCTACTTCCTTCCTTCAGCTGAGCCCCTCTTCCAAATTTCATTCAGCTGAATTGGTCAATGTGCTTATTCACTGATCAAGTTAGCATTGTTGCACTGGAAATCAAAGCATCTATGTCTCTGGGGGGTGTTTCATATTTAAATCTTGCATCAGCTCTAGGAAAAGAATTCCAGAATGACAGGGGTGAGCACAATACTCCTCAGATAGAAAAGATCCAGAAATATCTAAATAAGAGACAAGAGCTCAGCATAGATGGGTGATGGCTACTTATGGAATTAGCAATAGTATATGGCCTAGGAATTGGAAAGGAATCACAGGGACATATGTTGAACTCTGCATTTCTGCCTCACCAGGAGAATGGAAGCCCCAGGAATTCAATAATACCAAGTTGCTTGTCAGTCCAGAGTCAATGTCTGGCCCATGCTTTGGCATCCACTGGAGCCTCCCTTAAATGAATAAGTGAAAAAACACAGCATCTGGGTGCTCATTTGTGCTGACACTCAGAAGTGAGATGTGGCTGCTCAGTGTGGATCAGGACAGTTACAGAAAGCTACGAGGACAGAAAAGGGCAAATGGAGAAATGAATTTTCATTAGGAAAGTAATTACTTATTTGTACTTACATGGCAGCAAGAGGGGAGGAAGAGGTAACTGACTCAGAAACCTTCAGGTTCTGCCTTCCATCACAGTAAGTATCCCAACCTTGGAGACGCAGGACACTTACAGGAAGTAAGAGGCACACAATTAGGCAGCATCTCAAGTTGATACCCAGTGGACCTTGCATTTCATTTCAGCCAACTACTGCTGGGCTTTGGCACCATTTTCATTGCAAATATGAGTAATGGAGACCCCTTAGTCACTATTAAGTAGCAATCTGGGGAAATCATCCACTTCCAATAATCCATTTCTCTAATTTAGAACACTCTGAAACCATGTAATGAATAACACTGATGCCAACTCTCCAGTAATGACATATGACATATGCCTGCAATTGCTCTTTTCAAGATAAATCCCACTGTGTTGGTCCCCTCAGAAACTCCTGCTTATTTATTCACTTGGGTTCCTCACACACTACAGTAGATTCATTTCTGGAGATGAGTTAGAGATCTAAGTCAAATCCCTATCAGGAAAAAGTTCCATCCTCACATAACAAATAGCATTAAGTTTTGTCTACAAATGGTTGATTAATATGCAATTATATTCTTAAGTGCAGGCTGTCAATTAATTCCAAAGTGCCTTATTTAATTAGTGGTACCATTCAGCATATTCCCATTAGCAACATCTTCCTGGTTTTACAACAGCAATTTTATTCCACCCCCTTAGAGAGGACTTTTGGCTCTCTGTTAAAAGTAAGACTTTGCTTTTTCTATTCTTTTCGCCACATAAATGATACTCCCCCTGCATTCACAGCTGGGGGTGATTATAAAAATCCCCCAAGGGTTGGGTCTCAGACTTCCCACCATTTTTTTTTCCCTTCCAGAGATGTGGAATGAAATGAATCATTGCCCACCAATTCTTCTCAAATGCAAAATAATTAAGGAGGTAAAACTATGATTAATGGAATTGGGTTGCAGGTAGCAGTCTTTGTACCAAACAATACTTAACGTTCTTCTGTCTCAGGACATTCTGACTATTCTAATTCCTGGGGTAAAATAACTTCTCTGAGCTACTCAAATGATTATATTAAATAGTTGCTTTTATGTAGGGGTAATGAACAGAGAGACAATCCCTTGTATTTGAGATGGGAAATATATTAGGCCAGGAAAGTAGTAGGCAATGGCCATCTGGTTAGAGGTTTACATAGGCAGCATGTAGTTCATGTTTGTTTCAAAGCATTTCCAATCATGCTTAGATAACAGAACTGAAATGTGTAAATGCAGTAACATCTGGAGAGTACATATCATCCAGCAAGACAATGAAAGAAAGAAGGAGGTCATGAAGAGGAAATTTCTGTACTTTGATACCTTGAAACACGACCCTGGAATTAGATAAGAATATAGTTAAAATTAGACAAAGTTGAGCTAAGGTTTATGGTAGACTCAACATATCCTTTCTCATCTTCCATCTTTAAGTGGTGAGGAAATTACAATTTTTAAAAACTTCATGCAAATAAAATCCACCTTAATGAAAGTGGAGTATCACCAATCTAACTAGGCATACCTCAGATAGTTTCAGACAAATGCATTTAGAGGACAAAAAGTGAGATGAATTTGGGAAGACTTATATGTAAATTCAAGCATTACATGTTGTCTATGGTTTGAAAATATCTTAGGCACTGTGATTAAATAGAAAATTCA
This sequence comes from Tympanoctomys barrerae, assembly GCA_002564285.1. Lineage (NCBI taxonomy): Eukaryota > Metazoa > Chordata > Mammalia > Rodentia > Octodontidae > Tympanoctomys > Tympanoctomys barrerae. The sequence goes on along the minus strand of NDGN011489541.1, from coordinate 9,711 downwards.
TGGATCCACCAGATACACAACCTAAATAGTGGAACCTGTTTACTAAAATGTCAGCCCAGCAATCAGGTAGTAAAAAACCACAATTAAGGGCATTATGAGTGATCAGAGCATACAGAAGTTGTGGCAAGTTTTCCCCTGAAAATTGTCTCTGCCCCTTCCCCACCCAAAAGAACACCTCAGCCTATAAAACTATTTGACTAGGAAGGGTGGTGACTAGCTTAGAGCAGTGGCTCAACCTGAGTACTGCTGGCCTTTCAGATCAGTAGAATCTTTCACTGGGCACTGCTTTTTTCGGGATATTTGGCAGCATCCCTGACTTCCACCCAGGACATGACAGTAGTAGGCTCCCTACCCTATAACAGGACAAACTAGAATGCCTCTGGTCATTGTTAAATATCCCCTATAGGAGCAAGATAGTCTTAGTGGGGAAATGCTGGCACGGACGATGGCTTTAAGTTGCTTAGTCTTCTAAGTTCTCCCTCCAAGAATATTTGGCATTTTTTTCTTGGTTCTATTATTACTGCTTTGTTACCTTCAAAATTCAGATATAAACAGGTGAAAAGTGAAACCTTCCCCTTATCAACATTAATTCCAGGAAATGAAGAAGAAAATAATTTATATTACTTCATGTTTATGCAAATATTGGATTTCATTTAACAAATAAAATGTAAAACTTCTCCATTTCCTATCCATAAAATGACTTTGCTCCATTTTTGAATAGCATTTCACTAGATTGATAGATTAAAATATACTGAATCATCCCTCTGGTAGTCTTTGTATTTTATTCTGTGAATATTTACATATTTGTGTATGCATATACAATTACTCTACACTGTTACCTAGTCTTTATCCATTACATATATATTGAAATAGGCAAAATTCCTAAACCTGGAACCTTTCCCATTCCTATCTTCTTCAGAATATTTATATTTTTCTGAGTGCATTAAATAAACTTTTTTTCAAATGGTTTCTCTGCATAGGTCAGAGGGCCCACCTGTTCTAAACATCATCTCCTATTTCTTTGTTTTGGGAGACTACCAAGTTCACCCTCCATTTATTACATAAGCACTGATAAGAACCCAACTGGGAGCAGGGAATGGAGAGAGGACCCTCTGTGAGCTGGTCACCTTCCTCCTTAACCCAAATCACTTCCAGGCTCCTGTCTCACACCACAGGCACCTTCTCATTGTTTCCATTGGTTCCATAGAACTATGTAATTTAGAAACTTTTATTTTTCCAAAGATCTACTCTGTACCAATATCAAACTCAGTACAGGGAAAGGGAGAATGGATGAGTAAAAAGCAGACGCAGGATCCTGTGTAACCAAAACCCACAGTGAATGTTTAAATTTTGAAATTCATAGCGAAAGGCACATTGCCATTAACCAACATACTTCCCCCCTCACTGCACATATTGTTCCTATTGTTCTCACCCCCTTGAGACAGTTCTCCAAGTCCTCCATCCTAAGTGGCATTAGTTCTGTTGTGATGGCTAATTCTATGCTCTCACTAAATTCAAAATGTTGACCTCTCAGGGTCATTCTGACTTTAAAGAGCCAGAAGTTGCACAGTGTCAAATTTGTGAACAAAGCGGCTATGGGTGCACTATGTGCTGCAAGCCTGCCACTCTACTGGATACTACTAGGCAGCAGCACTCACTATATTTTCTATGACACCTTAAAAAGACACAAATGAAAGAGGACTTACAGAACTGCTGCAGGAAGTGGCAGGAATTAGGGGACATGTGTGTTCAAAGGGAAGGATACTATTTTGAGAGAAATTCCTGGCAATGTGTCTTTTACTGTAATATATACACATAGGCTGAACCAAGGATTGAACTCAGGCCCTTGCACTTGCTGGGCAAGTGCTTATTCTACTGAGATATCTCCCCAGCCCTTATAAATTGTTAAAATTAAGAATTTTATGTTTCAATCACCCCTTGGTAGCACAGTGGTCAGGAGGCATTAATCAGGGATGCTTACAGTTGTAAGGACAATTATTCCTGGAATTTATGTCTGGAGGAGAGAGGATAGTGTCCAAGGAGGGAAATAGAACAGAAAAAGGGAAGTCTGGCTATGAACCAAAGACCAAGAAAGATTAACCATGCGAAGTGAGGCAGGTGGCAGCAGGTCCAGGCAGGGGTCAGCCTCTCCCAGTGCATGGCAGACAGAGGTGACCTCGTGGAGATCAACAGAGGTCTGAGAGTGGAGCACAGGAAGGGGATAGCTGGCTGGGCGAGCAGTGTAAGGCAGGGCCGGCAGCTGGATGCTCTGAGCTTTGCATGCTAAGATGGATTTCGACTTTATTCTGAAAGCACTGGAGAGCACAGAAGTGACATGGTCACATTCAGCCTTTGTAAAGATCACCCTGCTGAAGTGTGACGAATAACACAGGGGAAGTCACCAGCTGCCACAAGACTGAGGCCCCATCAAGTAAGCCAAAGTCCTCCTCCCTCCCTGCAAGCATTTCTCTTCCAGTAATAATCCCAAGCCTGATAAGGTATAGAACATGATTTTCTATTTCTTCTTTCATAGATTTACTTTCTTCATCTGTGACTTCTTGCTTTCGGCCCACATTGGAGGTTAGCACTCTTGGCCTTTCAAGATTACACCGAGGACAGCTTTTAGAGAAAATAGGATTAAAATATAAGCCATTTTTTTAAAAAAAATTAACCTTCAACCAGGGAAATGATTATTTTTTAATGTAAAAAAGAGAATCCTCTTCAGAAGAGTACTATATCTTATAATAACTGATGTGAAATTGGTGGTAACGAAGAGACTTAATATGCATGTACATAGAACTCCTCACATTTATCTACTAAATTCTGCCCCCAAACGCTTTCTCCCCAACTAAAAAACTTATTTTATAGCACAGCTAATCTATGGCAGTGCAATCATATTTTAACCTTATCAAACATCCCCACATATTTCTTCTACCAGTTCAAAAATGGAACATCAGAGATTTAGATTTTATTTGGAAAATTCCTTATTCATCATACGGAAATACATTCAATTGCATTCGAGGAATTCAATTTAAAACTAATTTATCTTATATTAATGTTTAAATTCATGAGATTCCACATAAAGTCATTCTTGTACTGTAATAAATTCAGAATAGATATGATAATTATTAAAACAGAAATGAGCGTGAGAAAAATAAATCGCATGGTCTTAGGGTTAGTCTTTCTCTCCTGAGCTCAGTGGATTTTTAGCAGAGAAGAAGAAAAGACAAAAATAGAAAGGAAGAAAGAAAAAGTGGAGCGAGAGAAATGAAAGCAGGGGAACAGAGAGAGAGAGCAATTTCTAAAGCGCCACCAGCACCGCCATTTGGCGGGCACTGGTTGTATACTGTACACTAGTCTGGACCCTGCCGAGGCCTCTGAACCTCTCAACAACTCAAATATTGTTTGGGAATAATAATACAGGTCAGGAATTCCTCATCTGAGAGTCTTGAGACCAAGATACATCAGGTTTTACCTTTTTTCAGTTTTGAATATTTGCACATGAAAGGAAATGAAGACCCAGCCCTAACCCCAACAGTCATGTACGTGTATGTGTCACCTGCATCTTATGCCCATGGCCTGAAGATAATTTTGTACAGTATTTTCAACACATCTACATGTCCACTGTCCCATGAGCTCAGCCAGGGAATGCCCCTCCTTGTGATATCATGCACATCATTTAAATCATGAGTATTTCCCAAAGACTCTCATTTTGAGGGCTTGATAACTAATATAGCAGTGTTCAGAAGAGAGCCCTGGAGAAGTGGAGGGATCATAAGGTCATGGACCGCTTCAGTAGATTAATCCATTCATGAGGTTGTCATTGAATAGGGTATTAGAAGGTGGGGCCTCGCCTGAGGAAGAAAGTCACTGAGGATGTGTTTCTTATCTTCACCCCTGCTCTTTTCCTGGCCCTCCCCACCCCCTCTGCTTCCTGGCTGCCATGCAGTGAGCAATTTTCTTCCTCCACATCTTTCTGCCATCATCTTTATGTCTGATACAAGCCTAAAAGCAAGGTGCTAAGCAACCATGGGCAGGAATCTGTGAAACCATGAGCCACAATAAATCTTTCCACTTGCAAGTTATTTTTCTCAGGTATTTTGGGATAGTCACAAGAAGGTGATCAGCACAATTGTGAATTTCAGTTACTCCAATTAGGGATGTTTAACCCATATTATCTAATAATCATTGAGCACATTTTGAAGTATTGTCAATTTTCTAAGCTTTTTGTGTGCACATGCTGGCTGATTCCATAATCCTATCATGGTTAAAATTATTCTTCAATTCCTCAGGTGAGAAGGAGATAGGGAGACCTTAGAAGATACGAGCATGTTGAAATGGATCCCCTGTTGGGACTTACTGAGGGAATGAGTCCAACTCCAATTCTATCATCTTTAGTACTACATGGTCTGCCCACCCCAAATGTAAAGTGGTTGCAGCACTTTGCAAATATGGAAAATCAGACTTTACAGGGTTAAGCACCTTGTGTCAATAGCCAGAACTTAAAACCAGATTTACAAGCATCCCAAGGTCTTGCATCCTGCACTGGAACATTTCCTGGGATATAACACTCCCTTCTGGGCAAGGATCGATGTTTCTGGGTAGGATTGCATTTCTATCTGCATCACTAGGGACTGCTCCTCCCCGCCTGCCTTAGCTTCCCACTCCCTAAGGTCCCACGGCATTTGCTGCTTGCATTGATTGCCTCCCTCCTCCTTCCCCTCGTCATCCTATGCCAGTTTCTCTCTCTGAAATATTGATCCATGGAGGACTCACGCTTCCTATGGTGATGCAGTGGGTACTTAACCATTCATCCCCAATGATGTACAGTGCTACAAGGAAGAAGAAAAGGAGCTCCAAATGCTTCATAAGCAGAGTTATTTGGACCTTCCCTCTCCAAACAGGCTGTTGGAAAGGCTAGGTTCACCTGGTGTTACCAGCTTGCTTGTTTTATCTAAGTACTTAATTCACTCTTTTATAATGATTTGCTTCTCTCTTTCCAGATCATTCTACAAATGCCCAATAATCCCTGACTCTTCCATTCATTCCTGAATTTTAATTATCTATTTGAAAACATTTAGAGTAGTTGTACTCAACAAAAGTATTTTGTCTCTGTTATGGTTTGTGTGTATTTGTTCTCCCAAAGCCTGATGAGGTCATTGAGGTGCAGCTCCACAGTTTGTGATTAATTCATGATCCAAGGTTGGAATTGTGGGTCTGAGTACTGCTGGGATTATGGGTGGGAGTGCTATACCCAGTGTAGGTTGGATAGCCTGAATGTAACATAAGAGAGACAGAGGGCCTGCCAAATAGTTCAACAGATTAAAGTGCCTACAAGTAGGCACAGGGGTTTGATCCCTGTACCTGCTGTGCTGACTCTGTCCCTGGGGCATGTTGAGATGATGATTGGACTGGATAATGTGGCTCCCAGCTCTTGGGAGGCTGTAAACAGGACAATTAATACCAGTCTGATCTAGTAGTGAGACCCTGAACACCCTGTACACCCTTCCCTAATATACAGAACAATAAAGAAAGGGGATATGAGGCAAGGTGGGAACTGAGTAGGACTTTGGGAAATCAGTTCAAAGACTTCTCTAAGCAGTAAATTTTTTCAGGGAGATAGCTCAGTAGAATAAACACTTGCTTGGCAAGGGCAAAATCTTGAGTTCAATCCCCAGTACTGCAAAAAAAAAAAAAAAAAAAGANAGAGAGAGAGAGAGAGACAAACAGACAGACAGACAGACACAGACAGAGATAGACAGAGACAGACTTGCTCTCTGTTGCCACCACTCCTCCCTTTGTTCTCTTGCTCTGTGCCACCACCATGAATTGCTGCCCTCTGCTGTGTGCCACTCTGCCTTTGAGCCAGCCCAGTATGGACTAAAATAAACCTTTCCTTCCTTCATTTTGAGCATTGGGTATTTGCTCCAGCAAAGAGAGAAGAGTAACTAAGATAGTCTCAAGGAGTACTTGGCACTATCTGGAGATGTTTTCTGGCGGTACATGTGGAGCCAAGCAGGGTGCAGATCAGGGATGCTGTTATCGACCCTACAACCCAGAGCAGTGCCTCTTGACAGGGACTCACCAGGCCCACAGTGTCCACGCTGCCAGGAGGGGCTGAGAACCTCTAATCTAAATGGAAGCTCTGGAAGCTTTGCACTGTTGCTCCTCCTCTAGGGGAGGGACCCCGGGGGGGGGGGGGAAGAATCAGTCCTAATCATTTCACTTCGCTTTTGAACCATGGACAGTTTTTCTTTATTATCTACATCCATTACTTTTGAAGCATCATTATGAAGTTTAAACTGTGTTTGTTTTTAAATGTTTTCTTTAGGGGCTGGGCAGATAGCCTAGTGGTTTAAGCACCTGCCTGGCCAATGCCAGGACCGAGGTTCTATCCCCAGTACTGCATACCATGCCAGAGATTGTTAACCAAATCAATCAATTAATTAATTAATTAAATTTTCCCTTTAAGGAAATGCTTTTGGTTTTTTAATTGTGGTCTTTTTAAAAGAAAGGCAAAGCTTGCCAGGCAGGGTAGTACATCTGTTATCCCAGAACTTAGGGGGTTGAGGCAAGAGAGCTGAAAGTTAAAAACCATCCCAAGCAATTTAGGGAGACCCCATCTAAAAAAAAGCAAAACTAAATGAATATGCTCAAAGAAACCTTTCAAGTTAATGGGTCCTAATAAGTCCAAAAATAAACTTTTGACAGGGAACACATTAGTTTGCTTTACTCAGCATTATGATGGTAAGTGGACAACATTAACTTAAACATATTTCATAAACTATTTATGATGACCACTTAAAAAGAGAAGAAATATATTTATCATACTGACTATAAAATTGAAATCTTCAACTTACAACTCATCACTATTTGCTATTTAAAGTGATGCCACATCTTGAATTGTCTTGGAGGTAAGATGACTGTTTATACTGTTAAACCTTCTCTAACTGATTGCATTACTGTGAGATGCACACTGTAGGCAAAGATTTAAAAATCCAGGTGGAAATGAAGTGTACACTTTCATTCACACAGCAAACTTCTACTCATCCTTTAAGGTCCAGCTCCTACACCACATTTTCCAGGGTGCTGCCTGTGTCCTAGTTTATAAGGAGTAGCTCCAAAAGGCTTCTTACGGAGGAATCCTGGTATTGCTCCATCCCCAGTTGCAGCACAGAGCTTCGTACTTATCTGATTACCTCTGCAGTTGCCCAGAGGGGCCTCTGCTATGATTACCTGTCTGATTAGGTGTGCAGGTCCCTAGAGGCAGGACTCTCCTATGACTTATCTTTGTATTTGCAGCAATGACAGCAATGGCTGACATTTCATATTTATTCAAAACATGAATTGAGCTAAGAGTGTAGCTTAGTGGTAGAGCTCAGGCTCATACTCTCCTGGGTTCAGTCCCCAGTTTATTATTTAAGAATATCAATGCATAGCAAGTAATTGAAACAATAACAAAGACAAAAGAATAAAAACAGTACTTTCTAAGGAAGCTAAAGAATCAAGGACAGGGAAATTCAAATCAAGGGAAGAGGAGTGAACCAGTCAAGGACTTAGGGAAAAGCATACCCTTGTAAGCAGTTAGAGAGGGATGAAAAGAATAGGATACTCAAGTAGCTAAGAGAGAACCCAGGCCCCTGATGGTCTGGGGACAAATGCCACTCATTCTCCTAACAATCGGTAGATTGATAAAAGGACTATCATTCTCTGATGCTCACTTCCCCATCTGTAAAATGGAAATAATGGCAGCGTCCAAACCACAGGGATGATGAGAACGAAATTAGAATACATAAAAAGTACAAGCACACTGTCTACATGTTGAGTAGCTGGCAGAGATCATTGTCTTGTCTATGAATTCTAATGCTTACCAGAACTGTTCTTACCGGAAGCAGCACACATTAATACAAATGCCTGACCCTAGGTGACTCACTCTGCCAGGCATTTTAAGGCACAGAGAAATCGACACTTTGCTGTTTCTCTCAATAGGCATAACCTGGTGGCAGAAGCAGATCAGACTCCCTCCATCCTGTGGTGTCTTTTCTAACTCCCCTCCCATCTCTGAAGGCTGAGCTGTGAAATAGAGCAGAGCGTGGACTTTTAAAAACACATCATAATGTGCAAGTGTGAATTAGCATGGGGTTGTCTAACCTCATACCTTATGAGCAGCTTCTTCTGCCATAACTTAGCTAGTGATGGGAAATAAAGTGCAGGCTCAGAGAAGAGCTCACTGTGCACCGTGAGACATGTTTTATCTCCAGCCACAGAGCGGAATTGCATTCCCGTTGCGACACCCAGATTGATGCCTGCGTTTTATTTATAACCCTTTCTCTGAAAGTTTCTCCAAGTTACAAGTTAGCAATGAAAGTTTTCAGTGGTTTTTAAAGGCCTGCTGGCATCTTCCCTGACAGCCAAATTCTTGCAAATGACAGTAACAGACCACAGCATGGCGGAGAGTCAACAGGCATTGAAGAATGTGCATGTCCGAGAAAAAATAATGGTGATGAAGTGGGAAAGGAAGCAAGTGGGATGAGTGAGTGTGGAGGCTCACGGACAGCCTTTTGGCACATCAGCATTACCCAGTGTCACCCATCCTTCTCCCATTCAGTAGTGCCTATACCTGTACAGGAAGAACACTTCCATTTTCCTCTGTTCTTCCTCAGCATATCTCCTCTAGTGCATGGGAAAACACACACACACACACACACACACACACACACACACATCTAGCTGGCTGGGCCCTCCACTGGATAATCACTTCTCAATTTCATAGACTTTTTGCTGTCCTATGTGGCCTTGGAGAAGGTGTGTTGGCCTAGGAGCATCTGTCCCCAAGCAAATCAGGAAGGAGAGCTGTAAAAACAAAACAAAACCAAAACAGGCTAGCAGTTCTTCTGAGGGTTATATATGGTGGTGCTATATGACTTGCCAGTTGCATTCCTCCATATATATTCAAAGGAATTTGAAATAGGGATTCAAACAAATACAGGTAGAGTAATTTTCATCACTTTCTCACAATAGCTAGAAAATGAAAACAACCTAAATGTTCAGTACAGGATGACACAGATGAGCAAACTGTAGTCTATCCATACAAAGGATTTTTTGATCATATTAAGGAATGAAGTACTGACATATACTAAAGCAAGAATGAAATTTGAAAGCATAAGTCTAAGTAAAAAATGAAAAAGGAACAGATAAAAGGCCACATGTTTTATCAGTCCATTAAAGGAAAACATCTGGGAATAGAAAACCCACTGACAGAAAGGAGATGTTCATCATTGTGAGGGGCTAGGGAGAGAAATGGAAAGTATTTACTTAAAGGGTACTTACTTTTATGATTAATGAGCATATTTTGGAGAAAGATCCAGTACTCACACAATAATGTAAAGATACTAAATGTCACTTCAAAATAAGTTCAGTCTACACACTATGAAATTCATTTATATGAATTTTTAAAAAGGAAAAATAAATTAAAAGGGTAGAGTGGTTGTCGATTTCTGAGATAAAGCAGGATAAGGAAGCAAAACAGAACCATGGGCAAGAAGAGAAATAGAAGAGGCCAATGACATGGTCAACTTCGGATACTGAGAGACCTCAGGTGGTAAGCAGCTGCAGGGCAGAGTGCACAAGGAAGTTTCTGGTCAAGTCTAAGAACAGGGCTGGTGAGATGGCTCAGTGGTCTAAAGCACCTACTTAGAACAAGCTTAGCAA
>NDGN011489537.1:0-11614 GCA_002564285.1 Tympanoctomys barrerae | reverse complement strand
CACTATCTTTCTGATGGGCCATTCAGAGGTTCAAATGGTAGATGAAAATCAGGGTGTGTTGGTGCATACCTGTAACCCCAGCACTTGGGAAGCTGAGGCAGGAGGATTGCTTTGAGTTTGAGGCCAACCTGGGCTATACAGTGAGTTCAAGGGTGACATCAACTACATAGCAAGACCCTGTCTCAAAAATACCCCCGAAAACCCAAAATGGTGGATGAAGTCGACACGCACTGTGAGAGTTGCTGCTGTCATTGAGGCCCACACTGAGAGTCTACTAATTACACAGGTGCACAGCTCTGCTGACAAGAGGAGGACCCAGACCTGGCCCCCACCCTACCCCTGGGGTGTGCAGCACAGTAGGGCCGCTGTGTTTGTACCTTGCAGTGCTTATCGCCAGGGACACAGGGGACAAGCACCGTAATCCAGGTGAGGGTTGTAAGGCAGGGTGTGCTGCTGGGGCAGGGTGTGGAAACTAGAAGACTACACTAGACGGGTGCCAACAGACCTGGGTGTCCATAGGTGGGCAAGAGTCGGCTCATCAACAGGCCCGAGAAGCCCATGGTTGGGGCTGGGGAGGAAACAAGTAGAGCGAATGCACAGGGGACAGAAAGTGAAAGGGTTGTTTGGGGAGCGGCAAATAATTCTACTTCAGAGTATCTCCAACTTCCCCTGCTGGGCTCACAGGCAGCTGGGTCGTTCGCCGAGGAGTCACTCCGTCAGCTTATGTGGGCGCACATTAGGCAGGCGTGAAGGACCTGAGCGTCGCTGACAAGAAAGTGGCAGTTGGCAGAGGGGAAAGAGAAGTAGACCACTGCAGGAGGTTGTAGAGAGAGCTCTCCTTGAGGTGTCTTGGTGAAGGTGAATGATATCTATGTTTCTTCGTTTTTCTTTCTTTCTTTTTTTTTTTTTTTTTTTTTAAGAGAGGGTCTTGCTATGCAGTTGAGGCTGGTCTTGAACTCACTGCGATGCTCCTGTCTCAGCCTCCCCAGTGCAGGGATTACTATCATGTGCCACTACACCTGGCAGGAGAATCCAGGTGCTCAAGGCTGTTACAAAGTTTTTTAATAGTCAGGTATATTAATTGCAACCAGTGAGGACCACTATCTACTATTTCGTTGTGAATTCCCTGCACTGCTTCTTTCGTTCTCCTGTAGAGGTTCTCCTGTAGAGGTGCAGGGCATTTTGAGGAAGTAGCTGAGTGGACTCGAGCTACATTTCCTCTGGGTCTTGGATAATATACACATGGGTTTTGAGTCTCTTCTTTCGATAGCTGGGTCATCACTAAGCAGAGTTACTGCAAAGTGGAAGGATGGATTCTACGACCACCTTGACCCAAGATACACACTCCCTAGTTTTGCAGCAGCACGGGGCAGGAGCAGCGCTAATCTGGGTGCGACCGAGTCCCAGGTGCTGGCGCTGTGCGTGGCAGGTGATGGAGGGGAAGCCAGTCTGAGATGTACAAAGCCAGGAACCAAACTGGGAAACACCCTCTACCTTTCATGCATTACCCCAACTTTTATTTAAAAACCTTTAAAAATGTGTGTGGTTTTCAAACAGTAAGTCATGTGTTTCCCCAAATTTGATTAAAAAAAAACTAAAATTGTGTGTAACCATACCAAGAATAAGTTGTGAAGTGAAAAAAAAATTCTTCCAAAGTATCAGCAGTAGGGGCTGGGGATATAGTTCAGGGGCATAAGCACCTGCCTGGCAAGCACAACGTCCTGAGTTCGATCTTCAGTATCCCAACAAAACAAAACAAAACACCTAATGAAATAACAGTAAAAGAGAAATTTTGGCTTATCTTGCTAGGGGAAGACCTAATTGGTTTCATATCCTTTACTTACATTTATATATTTTCATTATCGTACATTCTTTGTTCTCACCAGCCTCACTTGTGCCTCTGCTGCTAAGTGAAAGGCAGCCACCTCCCCTTCTCTCCCCTCTCAGGAGAGACTCTGGCTTGCCCAGACCCTTCTTGCATGTTCTCAAATTGGGCTCCGAGCCCTGCCTCTGTGACACCTCCAGCGCTGGACCATGTGCCACCTGGGGTGGCATTCGTCTGCTGTCACTGGTCGGCTGGCGGGCTTGAGCCAAATCACTACATGGCCCTGAGCTGCCATCTCCTCATCTGTAAATGGGGACAATCCCAGTGGCCATTTCTCAAGCTTGCAGAGCCAATGCAGAAGTGCAGAGGCCCTCCCTGGCACTGTACGCGGGAACACGGTGGGCCCTACTAACTGGGCGCGGTACCACCATGATCAGATGTGGTCAGCAAGCGTGGTGACCGTGGAAAGTCCTGCAGCTACAGCAGAAATCAGTTTCCCAGAGTGGCCCGAGGGCTGTCAGTTAGTCTCCTGGATCCAGATCATACTCAGGCTAAGTAAGCACTGCCGCACGATGGCCGTTACAGGCCCGTCCAGCTGCATGACCTCTGCACCTGCCAGCATCTCTGTGGCCTGGTTGGGTGCAGCAGGTTGGTCCCTCCATGATTCCCCTGTCGTGGTGTACCGGTCTTCCCTATGCTGTCCCATCTCATGCCATCCCTACCTGTTTGGTCCTTCTGTCCCAGCCCTCTGAGCCCCACCACAAGGCTGAGGGGACCCATTCTGTCCTCTCTCCTTTGTTTCTTTTCTCCTTTCCTTCTCTTCTTCCCTCATTTCCTTTCTTTCTTCCTTCTTTCCCCCATAAACACTGTCTCACCATCACAGTATCTTTTCTGATTCCAAGACTTTAGGAGATCCCTGGTAAAATTTCAGAAAAACATGTGGAAGGGACACGGAGTAAACAATTTTTTATTTTGCTAAGTAGGACATTAAAATATGTGCATATGTGCAGAACTATAACTATTCATTACCATCGTTCCATCAAAAGATGCCATTTCAGTTTCTTAAAATAGAAAGGATGTGGTCCTCAAAATAAAAGGACAGTCATTTATATTGAATGCACTTAATTTTAAAAATACAACATTTCCCTATTTATTTTTCTTGTTTTGTCATGAGTCAGTAAAAGCTTTGGATACCAGACTTCTGAAAAATTTTAGGGAAGGAGTGTTAGCAACAACAGGGACAACACGATGAATTTTATTAAGAGCCAAATGGGAGTCTGACAGACTCTATTTTCTAGCTGTGTGACTTGGGGCAAATTACTAAACCTCTCTGAACTCTAGATCTCCCATCTGTAAAGGCAGAAATGACATCACTTGCCTTGTAGTGGGGCACACTGCGGAGTGTATACCCAGCGTGCTCAGCGTAAGGGTGCCTGAGGGGCTCATTCTTTCCTTTCTCAGGGGAGGCACTGGTTCCAAGAAACTGCCCTCCTGCCAGCCTTCCTGACTTTCCCCATGTGGCCTGGACTGAGAGCCTGGGCAGGACTGGGGATACTTCTAGGTGTACCTCAGAAGTACAATTCAGTTTGGTCCTACAGGGTTGCCCTTACAGGGACTCCTAGGCACAGGCAGGATCGGTGCCATGCTAGCTACATAAGAACGCCCAGGAAACCTTGCTTGACTTGGAGATGCCGACCTCATGACAGAAGAAGCTGATACAGCAGGGCTTGTGTGGGGCCTGAGAATCCACACTTTAAATAAAACACCCCGCCGGATGTTTCTTGGGGGTAGCTGGGGTTGCTCTTGCTCCTGGCCTCCCCGCTATTTGCCAAGACTGTCCGTGGGTCATTCCCAATGGGCAGCTTAGGCTGAGGAAGATGCGGGGAGGAGGAATCACCTGGCTGTGTCCCACCCCGTCTTCCAACCCCCAAAATTGTACCCAGGAGGCTCTATGCAAAAACCTAAGTTATGTGGGACATGCTTCTTCTTCCCATGCACCCTCCTCCACCAGCACCAGCTCACTCCTAAACCCCACCTGCTTTTCATCACCTCTGCTGCCCCCTACCTGGCTGAAGCCACCTGTGTCACCCTGGCTGTAGTCACCAGGCCGCCTCCTTGCCTCATCTCCAGCCTGGCCCCACTTGGCAGCCTCCGCAATCTTTCTGTACGGTCCTGGGGTTGAACCAGCGCCTCCACAATGAATGTCATCCCAGTGGCCTCTTTTCAAACTGAGGTCTCACTAAGTCACTGAATTGCCCAGGGAAGACTTGAACTTGTGATTTTTTTCTGTCTCATCCTCCCGAATGCTGGGATTGAAGCATGCATGACCACTCTGAAGACACAAATCAGATCATATCTTTTGTCTGCATCAAATCTCTTCATAGTGGCCAAGGCACTTAAGATGAAATCTACAGTGACCTAGCAGTCTCTGTAGGGCTCTGCCCACCAGACTCTGTTATCCCTCTGCATCTCCTGCCTCAGGGCTTTAAGGTGTGACTTTCCTCCTGCAGAGACCCCTTTTCTACCTGCTCCATTTATTGAATTAGCTCCCTCAAACTTTAAGGATTCTACCTAAATGTCACTCTCCTGGTGACCTCATAATATAAGTCACTGTTATATAATTCTAATAACAGCTCTCACCTGTTCTTCAAGTCACTGATCACAGTTTGTATTCATGTTTTCTTTTTAACGCCTGCATTCTCTACCAGAACTCAATTCTATACAGTTTAAATATTTTGCTCACCATTGTTTCTCCAATAAAAAAGCCTGGGAACAGTAGCTACTCAATAAATCTATACTTACCCAGTGAATGATTGTATGATTAAAGATGTGGATCTATATTCATAGAAGAAGGGCAAGGTTCCTCTAAGTTTTTTGCCTTCTGGGTGGGTGGCTGACCATGTGCTCAGCCTGAGAGACCCTTAGCACATACCATCGAGGAGGTGTGGAGAAGATTTTGCCCTGAGCGTGAACATGGGTAGTCTCCCTTGACATTTAATGCATTTTTTCTCTCCAAGGAGGGTCAAGATTTTGCAGTAGAAAACCATGGCCAGCTTTCAATACTATGACTTGAGGCTCCCCAAGAACATTTTCTGTGAGGGCATGCTGTGGGCAGGCAGCAGAAAAGGCCAGACATCTTGTTGGTGCAACGGAGCAGGTATGGTATGTTCTAGCAGACTTTGGCTCAACTCCTGGCCTTCCTGGGTGACACTGAGCAAGAACCTAGCTTTGCCAAGCTTTGGCATATTTGTCTGTAGAGAGAAACATTCACTCTCCCGTGTCAAGGTAGCTCTGTGAGGATTCATGAGGTAATGTCTGAGCAGAATGTCTGGCGTGCAGTGTGTTCATTAAGTCTACACTGATTATGTTGGCTGGGGCTGTCTGCTTTTTGGCTCAACAACCCAGTGACTAGTACAGAACCTAGCACATAGTAGGTGCTTTAGGAAACCTTTATTAAGGATTTAACTAACAGCAGAATCTATTTTACTTCAGTCAGATTTCCCTCCTCTGGATGAAGATTTCTATGTGCAAAGATTCCCCTCTCCACCAGATACTCAAATCAATTGCTCTCCTTATAGGCAGCTCAGATCTCTGTACTTTGAAACCTCCAAGTTGCGGAATTAACATGTGTGCTTGTAGGAGTGGCCCTGTCCCATGTTGTCATCATGACCCTCCTTCTCTCTTGTGCCTGTGGAGGGTGGACACTCATCAGCCCCCATCTCAATGAGAGGGCTGCGGAATCAAATCAGCGAAGAGAGAGATTCCTGTTTGGTTCCAGTACTATACAGAGCACAACTGTTTCTTTGAAATTGACCTTCATTTATTTGGAGGGGAAAGCAGTTTGTTCAATAATGGCTTCCTGGTGCCTTTCAGCATTTTGAAAGACGGAAGAAAGATTTGGAGCGAGGCAAGGTTCCAGTGTTTTCTAAACAACTCACTAAGCCCAGCCACGAGTTGGCTGTCCAGCACTTCCTGCTGCCCCGCCTCACTGCCCCCACGCCGCGGCACACATCTCTCAATGGCCTTGCCACACTGGGAGACCCTGACCAGGCCATCCCCAGGCTGGTGGGAGTCGGTCTTCATTGTAACACCAGGCAGCTAAAGATTCCCTGGGACATCTTGCACATGGCCCATGGAGTGGAAATACTGCTACGTTCTATTCCAATTATTTCCTGTCCCTTCCCTGGCCTGACTCCAGGGGCCAAAGAAAGAGGTTGTTGTTCGGTGGCATCCATCTCTGCTCCTTGTTAAGTGAACACTGGTCTCTGGTCCAACTTGGTCTGTGGCCACCCACAGGCTAAGGGTGGGGAACGAGGTGAGGAGGGTGTCCCAGGTAGAGAGGGCACAGCAGGAGACACGAGGCCCTGCTCTAAGGCAGCCCCACCCTGCTCCCCAAAATAAAAAATAATAGAGGAAGAAAAACAAATGGGGATCTTAAACATGACCCAGTGGGGGGGCACGGCTATTTTTCCTCTTCCTCAAAAGGAATCCCAACCCTTCTCTCCTAGGGAGAAAACAAACACAGCTATGGAAATCTTGTACCACCAGGCACCTGAGTGTCTAGCAGCAGCGGAGGTACTCCTACCTGCACTTCTCTCTTTGCAAGTATTGTCTTCCCCCAGATCTGCTTTCACCTCTTTTGCATGGAAAGCCCTCATGGAAAATTTAGAATTTGGAACCTTCTTTAGATTCCAAAAGGAGCTATTGTTCTTGATCAAGCTACTTTTATTTGGCTGTTATTTTAACTCAGAGGAAGTAAAAAGCCACATCTCCATTTTGCTGGGATGTTCTTCCTCAGTGATTAAGAAAACATTAATTATGTGGCTTCTCTGCTTGAACTCTTGAGTACCTTTTGGAGCCCATCCCAAAACCAAGGCTGGGAGTCCATATTCCTCACCTCACCTGTTGGGTTTCCAAGGAAGAAGGATGTGAATGGAGCCAGCTCTGGGATAATGCATCTGAAGGTCCTCAGGAGGTCACAATGTTGTCATAAAGTTTTCATATCAAGGAAAAGGCAAGCACACTACCCTGAGCTCATTGGAGGGACAGAGCCTTTCATTTTCTATACCATGGGAGCCAAGGGCCTGAAATGCTAGAGGATTGAGGTCTCAGAAAGAAACAGGCAGAAAGGAGAGCAATAATGAGAGGGAGAACAGCGGGCTTGCTGACATGCAGTGCAGGACTCAGAGAGAAGCCACATCCTGTACCACTGTGTGGCTGGGGAACACCTAAGCGTTGCAGCACTCGTAGAGCTTGGCACTGGGGATGTAAGTTCTAAAGGGAGTTGAGTGGTTCTGTGGCCACTGATCCTCAAAGCCTGGTCTGTGGACCACCTCTTAGAATCATGTGGAGACTGACAACAAGACATGGAGATTCCTGGGCCCACTGGATTTTACTGAACCAGGTTCTCTGTATGGTCCTACTAACTAAATTGTTCCAAGGGTTAACTGATTGTATCTAAGCCAAGGTCTCATCAGGAGGTAAACCTAGAGGAGGGTGCTGTGACATCATCCTTATGGCTGTGGGAAACCCTCTTCCCTTCTCCAAAGCACCGAGCAGCTCTGCTGCCTTCTCTGTACTTTTACAAGTCAAGGTCTCTGTAATCAAGTTTTCCAAGTGATTCTGATGCTGCTTAAAGTTTGAGATCCTGCAATATACTTCAGCCCTCTTATTACCGAGACATGAGATCTGAAGTCTAGAAAGGTAAATCAACAATTCTAGGGATACAGAGTTAGTTGATGGCAAACTCAAATGAGAACTCTTTTTCCTGACTGCCAAAGGAGGGCTTTCCATTTTCACATGCTGGAAGCTACCTACCAGCCCAGAGTTTCTGCCGCATCCTCAAGCCAAAACCTGAACCTCTGATCATTTCTGCATCCTCCTGGGCTTGTTCCCTTTTTAGCATGCTCAGATCATAGCTCTGTGGGTGGGAGGACAGAGGCAGGAAGAAGAAAGACCCAGTTCTCTTCTGAGGCTTTTGTAACAGATGTGGGATGGGTAGACGAGTAGAGAAGGAGGAAACACACTATCGATCCGAGGGGGTGACTGCTTGTAGTACTAATAGCTGACTTTCACGGAACATTTTGTTTGTGCGCCAGGAATTGTACTAGGGTCTATGTATTAGTGCAACATCCACACAGCAAATATTAATTAGCCCTATTTCTTAGAGGAAGAAACTAAGGTTCTCACAGGCTCAGTCATTTGCACAAGGGCATGTAGCTAATAAGTCCAATCACCTCTCCATAGGATCATGATCTTTTGTATCACCTCGTGCAAAGCAATGTGAATCATCATCCACCGTCAATCCAGCCACCTGCAGAAGGACCCTGGGACCTTGGAAAAGAGAAGCCAGCTCCTCTGCAGTGGAATGTGCTTGTGGGTAGGGTAGAACTGCAAGCTCTTTGCACTTGATGCTTGGCACTGAAAGTATTTCTTAAAGTTAGCAAGCTTGCCTTAGAAAAGATGACACCAAGAGTAGGTTAAACAGCTCCCCCCCATTCTGTCTTTTAAAAATGGAAACTCTTGGTATTAGTTTGCTCTCTTTCCATTCATATTTTTCTCTTGAAAGTAGAATAGCTTCAGAACTTTAGCTGCTGGAGGATTGGGATACATTTAGTGACAACCAGCTGAGACCCTGGTGAGACTGCAGGCGTAGGTGATCTGTGGCAGGCAGCAGCCGCCAGCTGCCCTGATGCCGTGGCACATGACTGGGCCATGATCACCACCCTCCATTCATTTTCTGTAGTGTTCTCTGGGGCTAGGAGAAGGCAGCAGAGCCACTCAGTGCTTCAGAGAAGGGACGAGGGTTTCCCACAGCCATAAGCATGGTGTGTCACAGCACCCTCCTCTAGGTTTGCCTCCTGATGAGACCTTGGCTTCTGGCTTAGATACAATCAGTTAACGCTTGGAATGATTTAGTTAGTAGGACCACCAAACAAAGTGAGATGGACGCACTTACTTTGTGCAAGATGAATGAAGCGCTGGATTCTATCTTGCCAGGCTGGGCATCTTGCAGCTGAAGGGGAGCGTCAGCTGACATCTGATTCTGGACATTTCACAGATCACTAGACTTAGGAGCATTTTGTGGTAAATACAGACTATGTGACCCTCTAGTCATTTTCTCTTTCAAACATCAAGCTTCAGGTATGTGAAAGGCCCAGCTGGGCTGTGCGGCTGTCAAACGCTTTTATTAACTGACAATGAAGGCAGTGCTTTGAGGTGCTAGCCGGCGCGGCCGTGATGGTGATGGAGGCGGGGGAGACTGCAGCTTCTGCAAAGCTCCTGAGAAACGCGAGCCCTGGAAATACTGAATGAACGCTGCCTTTCTGTGAGAAAGCTGCCTCCCTCCTTCCCAAACGCCGCGTCTGCAGTAACTACAAACTATTTGGTATGCTGCGTTAGCGACACTGCCTCAGCCAACACATCATTACTATTGAAATAATGCTGGTGTGATGCTCGAGCCCAGTGTCCTTTTTAATTATTAAACCAAGGCTGGCTGGCAAGTGAGTCATTCCACATCCCAGATCCCATGGCTCTATTTCAAGTGCCTGGTACCTTACCACTAACACCTGAGTTGGGTCTTAGCCAGCTCCCTAATCTGCAAAGACTTTGCAGAACAAACAATATTATCCAATCTCCAAACACACACAGACTACATTACAAAAACAAAGCCCACATGAAAACTTCAGCATCAGCTCCACAGGAAACCCAAGATGCAAATGCATCCAGGTGCCCTCTGCCCGTCCCCAACTTACCAAGAGGGAGAGCGATGAAGAAGGGCAGCCAGCACAGGATGAACATGCCGACCACAATGCCCAAGGTCTTGGCTGCCTTCTTTTCCCTGGAGAATTTAAAAAGTTTGACAGCTATGGAACTCCTGGGGTTGTGGCCCTTGGCCCTGGTACTGCTGAGGGTGTCCTCGTGAAAGTTTTTGGAGTGGATCCTCAGGGTCAGCTCCTTGGAGTTAGACATCTCCTTCATGACGCCTGCCTCCAGGTTCTTTGTGGTCCTCTTGGCCACGATGTAGACGCGGCAGTACATGACCAGAATGACCGCCAGGGGGATGTAGAAGGAGCCCAGGGAGGAGAAGAGGGCATAGAAGGGTTCCTCGGTGACCCCGCATTCCTTGTCATCGTTGGGCGCCGGCTCCTTCCAGCCAAGGAGAGGCCCAATGGAGATGACTGTGGACAACACCCAGACACTGAGGAGCGCCAAGATGGCCTTCCTCCGGGTGACCAGCGTGGGGTACTGCAGGGAGTAGCGCACCCCAATATAGCGATCGATGGAGATGGCGCACAGGCTGAGAATGGAGGCCGTGCAGCATAGGACGTCCACAGCTGCCCAGATGTCACAGAAGATCCGTCCCAGTACCCAGTAGCCTAGCACCTCCAGGGCAGCCGAGAAGGGCAGGACGGTGAAACTCAACAGCAGGTCGGCAATGGCCAGGTTGACGATGAAGTAGTTGGTGGGCGTTCGCAGGTGCCGGTTGCAGGCCACAGACAAGATGACTAGGATGTTGCCCACGATGGCGAAGAGGATGAAGGCGCCCAGCACCAGGCCCACAGAGATGGCCCTGGTGATGTCCAGCTGGGGCAGCGTGGAGTTGCTCGAGGTCTGGTTGGGGCCACTGAAGTTGGCATCTTTCAACTCTCCCCAGTGGGCAGGTGCTGATGTGTTGTGGCCGGCGTCCAGATTGGGATTCATTTTAGAGTCCGCCCTCCATAGCCAGGGAGGTGCTTGGGCTGGAAGGGCTGCGGGCAGGGCTCTTCAGCTGCCCCGAAACTTTGCTTCCCCCTTGGTCTTCTTCCCAGAGGCGCCCTTCTGGACGGGAATCATCTCCCCCGGGCAGCCCAGCCTGGCGGCAGCAAGTCGCCTGCCTGCACCGAGCAGCTCACTTGCCTGTCAGAGGGAAGAGGAGAGAGGGGACGAGGCGGCAGCTCCAAGTTTAATGGTCCACGTCAGGCGCGCCGGCCGGGCCAGGCTCGCAGGGAGCGCAGGGCGCAGCGGGCGGGGAGGGGGCGCGGCGGAGCCGGCCCGGCCGGGTCTGCGGGAACGCGGCGCCTCTTACACCCGGCGAGCGGAGCGCAGCGCCGAGGAGGGTCTGCTCTCAACGAGCCGCCTCTGGGCTGAATGCACGGCGGTGACATCAGGCGGGGAGCCCGGCGCCCTGACTCCGCGAGGCACTAGGGGGCAATGCGGGCCCAGCCACCAGCCGCAGCCCCGACGCCGCCATCGCCTCCCCGTGCGCGCCTGACGGCTCGGCGGGGGTGGGGTGCGGGCGAGGGAGGGACCTGGAGAGGGTATCCCCTCTTCCATCCCCAGGTGGCCCACGGGGCTCATTTCCCAAGTGGGCTGGGGTTCTTACCTCTAAGGAAAGCTCCTGGAGTCAGGCCCCTGTCTGGCCCCTGAAAGAGGAAGAATTCCAGGGTTAGGCAGGTGGCAGGATCTTGAGCACATCTGAGCCAGCCCTCCTCATTTATCTCTCTGAGGTCTGATAAAACCTGGCGTCTTTATTTATTCGTTCCTTCTGCATTCATTCATTCTTGCCCTTGCTCATGCAGTGAGTTGTTACTGAATGTTGTTGGGCTTCTGTTCTAGGCTTTCTAGGTGAGGCGCTTGGACGAACAGGCAAAGACCTCTGTGCTCTAGGAGCTTAAATTTTAGTGAGAGGAGACGAACGATCTACGCAGACAAGCCAGACAAGCGAATCGGAGGCATGCCACCTCAGGGCAGGTGTGGGGTGAACCCAAGTGAGGAGAGGGCCAGCGCACTGCAGCCTTGGGGGGGGGG